>PNEQ01026771.1:36804-117157 GCA_003012365.1 Medauroidea extradentata
TTATATTTACTGGTTTTCAAGTTTTGTATGAAGTAAAAATATGCAAATTTTGACTTTGAAGTGACATTACGGGAAAACTAGATGAGCTAATTTTTTTCCGTTAGATATTAATGTTCTCTGAAGTAATGTCTACAAAACTAACACTATTTTATACAAATATAAAATTATGAATTTTTCCCCACTTGAACGCCCTTAAGATCGGCATCTGGAGAGAACACTCTTTTAAAAGTTTTATTTCTAGCTCCTTATGAGCTACATGTCTTTCAGCTAAAATCGTCGTGATGATGATAAGCTGTATCATGTTCCATTGCTGCAGCATCCAATTGATTTATTGGTTTATCATTTCTTGTAAATCTTTCTTTCAATCTAGTTTCGGGACATAAAATTGATATCCTGGTGAATGTAGTTCAATTGATAGATAATTAATTGTGGCATTGAGCAATCCTTTATCTTGATATTATGATTTCTATAAAGAATGGGTTATTGTGTTTAAAATTCGTCTGAGATATGGTAAGCTGTACCTTTTCCATTATTCACAACAAAGTCAGTAAACTTGTTATTGAGCATCACAATGACAAAATAACTTTCGAGTAATTTGTCGCTGAATTGTGAATCTTTCGAATGGAAAAAGTAACAAATACTTTTGTTATTCACCCGGCAATAATGCCACTGTAAAAATTAAATGGACTATGTGACAAAAAACCTGTAATATGACATTGTCTTTAGTGTACCCATTTACATTGGTTTTACTGATACAGATTAATTGTGATTATTTTTAATTTTCTGTTCTTGTGTTTGACAAAGTTTTGTTAAGCTCTTCGAATAAATGTGAATCTATATTCCTGCTGAACACAAATTAAAATATAAAACAAAATTGTTAACCTCATCCATGTATATTAAATATTCGACCTGATTATTTAAGCATAAAAAATTACAGAAGTTTAGTACAATATTTCCTTGATGTATTGATTTTATGTGTTCACTTGCGTTGTTCGTTTTCTAGCGGCAGTACGTATTAACAACTATCATAATAACAAACTCAATAATTTACAAGCTTTCGGAAACACGCAGAAAACAGACCATGCCAATTCTCAGTTGATAAATAGGCCTACCAATTTATTTTCAAGGTGAAATTTGAGACTGGAAGCCAGCGATTATGATAAGTATTATTGTGTAAAATAAACTTTTACGCCAGTTTAAAAACAAATACATTCTGGTCAGTGTGGACAAAAAGCACGTGAAAAAAGGGTTAATCATAGTATTTTGTGCTGTAACGTAAACCGGGGTAGCTTTGACCATTTTTGGGCATAAAGTTATCATTCAAAACCTTAGTTTTGGGGACTTGAGGTAAATATATACATAACTGGAGCCGAGTGTTAAAAAATTTATTCGATTTATATACTGTAGTTAACGTTTAAAATTTTCTTGACTAAAAACATAAATACCAAAATTCTGAGAGAACAAAAATACCTCACTAGGGCAAAGTAACCGTGGTTTACGGTACGCAAATCACAAATTTCTTCATAGGAAAGAATCAACTACACTACTCGAGTTTTGCAAAATAATTTTATTTAAAAATATAATTAAATGTGTGTCCAAACACGGCGTATAAATCACCAAACAAAAATTTCGGAACGTAATAAAGAAATTTATAGTTACCATAAAATATTTTGTTTCTGCTGCAAAAAGAAAACATTGTTCTTTTTCAATTGATTTTTTAATTGTTTTTATTAAAGATGCAAATATTATTAAAGGTGATTGTTTTGTTATTAACATTTTTTGCACAAATTGCAAAGTTTTGTAACATTTTATGTATCACAAGGAAAGACATGCGGACTCAAAAACTAATTTACAATTATCTATGGTTTGGTAGCATTTGTAATTAAACAGTATTTCTTTTTCTTAATACAGCTTGTTAGCTGGATCATTATAAAGGAACTTTTGCAGCAAGATATGGATACCACCTAAGTATGAAATATTTAAAATGTTTCTTATTAACACATGTCAAAATGTACTTGGCATTTTTATATTGCTTGACACCGTCATGTGTCTCAAATAGTGAAAAAAATTAAATATCACGTGATACGCACCAGTGCTGTCAGATAAGCATTACATATTACTGTAACTTTATTTGCATTTTTAAACAACACCATAATGCAGTGGTCTTCAACCTGTTGTCAATCAATTATCAATTATTTCCTACATGAAGTGTCGCAGGACGCACAAAAAAAACCTCCAACGGATTGGAATTGTGAAAGGTTTTTGTAGAAAGCTTCCTTTTGGATACTTATAACGTCACACCCATACAAATCGGCAACGTCACTTACTTGTTTCACTAAATGTTTTTATCTGATACTGTTAAGGACACACGGCACCGTAACGTCGTACATCGTCAATATGACACCAGAAATAACAAGATATGCCTAGCCTTCTTAACAGAACGCTGACGCAAATAAAGCATCCTTTAAAAATTTGTGAATAAGTAGAAAGTACCGTGCTGATTGTATTGTTAACATAAATTGTTGTCCCGTGACACTGTTTTATTTTATACTATGGTACTCCATGGTCTATCGCTGGTTTTCTGGATAACGCATCAAATTAAGATTATTTTCCAATTCTAAGTATTTAGTAAAATATTTTTACGTAGGAATTTTTTGGCCATTATTTTAACACAATTTTTTGTTAGATATTTTAAAAATTCCACCCACTGATACTTATCCATTAAGTTACAGAAACTTTAAGATAATGCTGGATTGTGAGCCGCACTTTTGCAAATTACATTCGATGAGTGGCGCTCAGCAAGTTGATAGCCACTGGTTTACATGCTTAGTTCAGTGGCGGGCTTCTTGACGTCTGCACTAAGGCACTATAAAGACTGGGTATGCTCTTCCGCCATTTTTTGTCGGTCAGTAGCTAGCCCGGCGAATATATGCTTCGAACGCGCAGGAAACATTCACACTTAACTCGTCATTAATCGAAAACCACTGTGCCAAATGACGTCAAATGTTTTACAATACAAGTATAGACTGTCCTGCCAATGATGGTACCCGTTAAGTTTACTTACGTAAATTATTTCATTGTAAAAATATATTTTAACAATGTCCGGCGCAATGTTTACAGAATAGTGCAGGGTAAAACGCAGTAAGCGACAAACATTTTTTGTTTTTGAAGGTAGATGGCGGTACCAGTGAACGAAAGAAAGATAATAGTCTAAATTTAATTTATATGCGCCATTCGACGAGTTCCGCGACACCCAGTTATTTTTGCAGCAGGTATTTCAGATGCGTGCGGTCTAGATCAGTGACCCGACTATAGGTTCACCTTTTCTTCATCCACACCCCAGTGGTAATAGGAATATTAAATCTACATTTGTTACAAGCACTTTTAATTTTTGTTTAAATATAAAATTTTAAATTTGCATAATATATTTAAAATTTGTGAGTCTTTACTGGCAGATTGGTTACTCAAAGTATGTTATAGACCGACGAATTGTACTGCATGTTTTAGATTTGCTCTGCAACTCATACAATAAAAGTAATTGTAATTAACAACGGAATAGCTTTTATTGTCACATACTGTACATTACTAAACATTCACTTTATGAATTTATTGCCGAAACAAAATGCATGACATGTTTCTTTTCTGTATGGAAAATATGGCAAACTGAGGTCGTAACAAGATGTTTACTTTTGTACTTGATCATTTACGTACTTTTAGCACGTTAAATAGAATTGCACTACATGAAATTTACTCTGTACAGAAAATATGTTTTGTTTACAAGGACATTACAAACAATAGTACTATTTGTTATGCTGTGCAAACATTTTAACATTTTTAACGGACAAGGGGTCGGTGTTCTGTACAGTTACGAATGTACATTAAGACAATGGTTGGACATAACACGGTAAATTGCTATTTACAACAGTACAGCATGTCCCGATGTTTAAAACTGTATACCAGGGCTAGAACACTTCTTATGTTACTCAACAAAGATAAGTTTTATCTGTGATTTTGTGTTCAACATATGCAATGCTAGTGATAACAATAAATTTTGCTCTACAGTATGAAATTCAATGAACTACATTTTTACAAGGTCGTATAGTTGAAAACTGTTCTTGCATGCTTACTTTTATCTACAATAGTTTTATGCTGCATATACATTTTTTCTTTCAACACTTAAAAAAGGTTTGTGAATGTTTTAATTGTCTTACCGAAACAAGAGTAACGAAACTGTTGCTAATCAGCATATGGAAATGTTCTTTTTTTTTTAAATTAAGTCACAAGCATTATTTCCCCATAACCTTATGCATAACAGGCAGAGCTAGATAAACGATTAACTTTTTTCTTTCTTTAGAATTCATTTCTATATTTTATGTATTGAATATTTGATTAAATTTAGTTCATAGGCGATGATTCACGACTTTCTTAATATCATATTGAGAACTAGTGACACAATGTACACCAATACTAAGTAATATCTATATACATATGTACTCGAACTAGTTAAATAATTTAATCGTGCAGTGTCGAACATTACCGCGTCCAAAATATTACGTTTCAAAACACTATATAGACCTCTTTAATCTACACATGCTTATAATAATAATTTGTCTTCTAATATTGTCTTTTTTATTTATTTTGAAAACTTTTCCCAATAATATCGTTACGTATTGATAATACATTTGAATGAAAGACAAGCGAGATTCATGTTGAAAAAGTTAATGTATAAATAGATTTGACTAATTTTCAATAATAGTCGATTCGATTCAGTTTTATTTGCATGTATTATTTTTGCTTGCAAAATCTGAAAGTCTTTCAACAGGAATGTTTTACATTTTGGAAAAAAAAAAAAGAGACAAAATTTACATCTTTCTTCATTTTGTAGATGAAGTACAACTTTCCTTTGCAATTAATCAAATTCTGCTACAGCGTATAACCTAACTGTAAAAAAAGTGTACAGCAATTTTTGTTTTGTTTTAAAATTCAGCAATTTAGAACAGATACTTGCTCTTAATCTTAAATTTTCTTTCCTATAAAATTTGCATCATTACGCAGAAAAATTTTATGTTCTTTCTGTAAAACACTTCACATTAAAAAATCAAACTAATTTAGTCGCGGTTAGGTTCTTCAGACAACATACTCAATTGTAGGCCTTATGTTACTCTTTAAATACTTTACTTAAACAATCATTTCATAACAGGAGCGCAAATACAGAAGTGGGGAGGTAATTTTTTTATTTGTACGAGGGATTTTTTGTTTTGTAGGCATATAATGTGACTATTTTGTACTGTAGCGAAATTTCTTTAGCTTTTATAGTTTTTATTATAGCATATTAAAGTCAATATTTGCATAAAAACGGTTTTATGTAATAAAGGAAAACCAACTTACTTACCGAAATGAAAAAAAATCCCGCTGAAGAAAAGTGTAACTCGCTACGAAAATACATGTTTACAAAGCACATAGACCTTTTTTTTTTGTGTTAAATAATAATTAATTTGAAATAATAAGACTGCAAATTTTTTAAAGAATATTTAAGAAACCAAAAAAACTAATCAATGTGATTTTATACATGTCATGTCATAGTCCGTGGCACCGTTCTTCAGTGTGAATTTTTTTGTTTCGGGTAAGTTGATTGATTTTCCTTTCTTACATAAAACCTTTTTACGCAAATTTAAACTTATGAAACATGCTATTATACAAAAACTATGAAAACAAAAATATTTAATTAGTGTAAAAATAGTTGCAAAATATGTCAATAAAACAAACCACCCTACGTATAAATAAATTATATTCTGTATTCGGCTGACACAGGAAAATCAACACTGTAACTTGATCGAATTTTTGGAAAATGTACCGGCCACTCGCCCGCACTGGCAACAATAAGCGATGGTAGAGTGAGTAAGGAGAATCTCGAATCTGATCTGCAGTGCATGCTGATTATAACGAGCGCGCCGCGGCAGCGAAAATATTGTGTTCTGCCTGCCGTAAAAATAACTGGGTGTCGCGGAACTCTTGGAGTGGGGCATAGACATTAAATTAAGAGTATTATCTTTCTTACGTTCACTGGTACCCCATCTATCTTCAGACACAAAAAAAATTCCCCTAATTACTACATTTTGCCCTGCACTTTTCTGTAAAAAGTGCGCCGGAAATTGTTTGAATATTTTTTAAACAATTAAATTCTTAATATAAGGAAAATCAAAAGGTACCATAATTGGCAGGATAATCCATGATTGTATTGTAAAAGTTTAGAATTCGTTTAAATTAATTTTTTCCGAGTGATGACAATTTTAGTTTAAACGTTTCTTGGGAGCTTGAAGAGCGTTGTCGCCTAAGCTAGCTGCGAAACGACCAAAAATGGCCGACGAGTATACCTAGTGTTTATATTGTCCTAGTCTGCACCGTGAGGTCATTTGATGTGACTGGTAGAGAAATTTTTAAATTTCAAAAGAATTCGCTGCAAGATTTTGTAAATTTTGAAAAAGCAGCGCTTGATCACGTAGGCCTACATTATCGCTGAACATTTTCTGTGCATAAATGTATAGGACTATAGAAACAGAGTGAGCGACTTTTGGCTGTACGAGGAGACCTTTCTAGACTTTCGGATTTTTGTCTATTAAATTTTTACGTTTTAAGGCTACTAATGATAAAGAGTGATGGAGAACAGCGATGGAGAGTTAAGCGTTCCAAAGCCGTAAAGCATTATGTTACTATTAATAGGAAACTAGCAATTTTTAGAGTTAAAAATAATATACGGTTTCATTAAATAACCTTGGTGTCCGGGCAAAAATTTCCAATGTATCTAAGCACTTGAGTATCAGTTTAATAATTTAGTTTGTGCGTGAATAATATTTTACTCCCAATAGTGTTGAAAGCTACGAGACAATTTTCAGTATTTGTAAACAAGTTTGTGTGATTAAATAATGTTGAGTGGCCAACTCTGAGTTATTTAAGTATTGAAATTTATGTTTGGGAAAAATTTCTTTCCTCCTAAGTAACGAGTTTATTTCAGTAGGACTACTTAAAATAACATCTTGATAGTGGTAATTTCTAAATTCGGGTCTCGTAGTATAATTTGGCGTTAAGCTTTGTGAGAAATTAATTAGTTTACGTTTAAATTCACTACAAATTTTATATATACTTTTAATTTAACTAGCAATTTTCCTGAACACGAAAATGTCAAAATTTTTTTGAATATTTTATTAAAGTGTGAATATTTAAAAAAATATAGTATTGATTCCAATTAACGCCTATGAAATAACCTGGTTTGTGAATTATTCGAACAGTATTTTACGCCCAAAATCAGGCCTAGATAGTGCCAAAATTAACTTATTTAATGTGCCGTTGCAATTTATGCATTTCTTCTTTGATTTATTTATAATTAACAGTTACATTAACATCAAGATAAATGGATCATAACCAATACTTATTTAATTGGCTAATAAATTAGTTTAATTTGACTGTTATTTTAATGATGATTATATAATTGACTTACTGGTACGAAAGAAAATTATTTTTATGGCCGTTTTCCTTAATAGACTGTACTCCCCTAAAGTTCCTTTCCCATTCTTGTACAACGCTTAGCGAATTATAGTTCAGTGTTGTTCTTCTAGGGACTTAAGTTTGAAATATTCAGTGATTTAAATATCACGCCCCATTAATTCTAACTAATTTATAGCTGTCAGCTGTCTATTGTACCATGCTTTAATTGTCCCACTCTCCCCTCCACTAAAAAAAAATGTGACTCAACGAAAAGGCCGCTCGAAGCACTCTGTGATATAAATAAAAGAAAATATTCCAAAAATGGTTTTAATTGTTTTAATGAATCACAGAAAAAGTTTTACGTATTTTAATCGATATTAGATCATGCGTTGTTGCGACAGTATTATGCCTAAGAATAAACGAAAAATTGTCAGTATTTACTTGCTATACCAGAGATTTTATATTCTTCCACAACGGTACTGATTTGAGCTATGGGCATATATATTATAGCTACGAGTGACAAACATTTTACCGGTAATTTCTACTCAGATTTCTGTGTATTATATAGAATTAACCATCATACTCATGAACTTCTGAAGGGCCGTATATTAGCCGTAAACTTTGAATAGTTATTGCAATGGATTTGTATTAAACTGTTTTTTACGTACGCTATTGCGAGCGAGTACTGCCATGTTTATGAAGAACCCTACAATAAAAAAGCAAATATAAGGAAGCCAGTGTTAACTGTTGTTAACAAACACCTAACAAACGTACAATTCCGGAAAGGAATATAATTGCATCCTGACAGACGACACGAATACAAACAAAAATAAATAAAAAACAACACAAATTAATTCTGGCACGGAATACAGACGTATGGAGAAAGACGACACAAAAATAAAAAAACGCAAAAATAAATAAAAAATGGACGAAGATAATGATGAAAACACAGATGCCCAGTCTGCTGAAGTTCTTAGGTCAGTAAATGAGCCTGAAGATAGGAAGAGATTTCAATTACCGAAATGTTGCATCTGCTGTCGAAGGAAACCTGCTACTTTTCGTCTGTTTTCTCTTTGTTGTGCAGTTTGAGCTCACATACATTCGTGTCTATGGTCATATGTGTTGTTGTTATTAGAGTTCTCGTCCATTTTGTCTCCATATTACTTGCACCTTATTTTGTTGTTTTTATTTTTTATGTTGTATTTCTATGTACTACAATATTCCGTCGTGGAATTACTGTTGTTATTGTCCTATTTCTGTTTATACTCCTTTCCGTAACTGTCTGAATGTTTGTTGACAACAGCTTATGCTGGCGTTCCTTATTTGCTTTTATTGTTACTGTGAGGTTTCTCTGCAACATAGCATTCACTCGCAATGGCATATGCAAATAAATAGTGGTTGAGTTTGAATACATTTGTTGTTGATCAAAATTCTAAAGGTGTTATGTGTTTAATATGTATAGCAGCACATTCGTATGGAAGTCATAATGATATTACGTGCGAACGACATTTACCGCCAACAAATATCTGGAGTCGGTAGCGCTAATTAATAGACAAAATATTAACAGTTCTTAGAGCCTGAAACTAGGGCTGTTCTGTAGACAAAAGTGAAACAGGTTTGGCTGATATTTATCTTATCAACTACAAATATTTCAACGTAAAGTATTTTGACCTTAATTTTTTTACGTATAGACACTGAAATATTTCAACATATGAATTAACTGTTATTCATATAATTTACTGCCATAAAAAATCCATATTTTGACTTAAGGTTTCTTTCATAGGCTCCGAATTATCAGGAGTTTGGATTTTCTATTGACTCATACAGCTCCTCTGAAGATTCGTGTTTGATAGAGCGCGCGAGTTCCACTTTGGCTGAGCAAGAATGCTTTTGCATTTTAAAAATTGATGCCGCAATTTGATCACGCAAATTCTTATCTAATGGATTGAAATAGTTCCTCCGAGGACTTGAATTTACTGTTAGACTCGTGCTTTTAGGCCCAATATCATCATAAATTTCTTGATCATCTCCACAATTTTCCTTAATGTTTTCAACTGATGATCCGGTTTGAGGAATAGGTGATTGTGTTTCAACCTTTAACGTATGAAGTTTGTTCAAGTCTGCTGAGAATGCAGTAGAAATAACTGCAGAAGCTGTATTTACATCGTCGTATATGTCATCTTCGTCTAAACTTGCACCGTTTTCTTGCTCTTTAGGAACATAGATCTCTGATGGCAAACGGCAAATTGTTGGTGTGTTCTTGTCTTCCACTGAATCACTTGACTGCAAATCTGAAATATCATGATAAATTTCTTCTTCACTTCCTTGAAGCGCGGCGATGTCATCATAATCTTCTTGCATATTTTCATGTGGAAGTGATGGTAGTTTTCTCACCGGCTGGTGCAGTTTCTGTTGATTAAGACTCGACTGGTAGCCACTTGCTTCACATATAGCAGCGATCCACTGATCCATGTCTTTCGTAGTCCTTGCAATGAACTGCAACAAAAACCATCATATTTATCATAGACACTACAGTTTTAAGTTAAAATTATGAAGTTAAATTTTATTCATGTCTGTTTAGCGTTATAATAATGCATTATGTAACATATTTTAAAGCTTGCAAGCTCTCATTTGACTCAAGTGAAATAGAGAAAAATACTAACGTCTACACGATACTGGTTTCATAATATTTTTATTTAGTTCTATTTTGTATATGTGATAATCCTGTCGTGCTAGTTATAATCATATATCACTCAAGTAGATGACGTCAATCTATAATTTAAATACTGTAATAACATAACTTAAAAAAATTGAGAGAGTAATATTCAGTTACCACTAGACTGCTAATAATTCAAGGTCTATATTTAATTACTTGTTTTATTTATTTTAATTTGAACCGATCATGAGCAATTTCGCACGGGCAAAAAATGTACTTGTTTCAACGGAATCAAGTTCAAATTACTATCACAAATGATTATTTCTTATAGGATACATAGCTGATTTACTATTTACATGATGTGGTAAAACTTACCAAATTGTCACATGCATTCATGGGTTATTCGCGAAACTAATCAGATCGTACACAAAAATACAGTCTAAGATGTCACCACATGCCTTCAGAATAATGTTTTATAGTGACGTTCACTGTACACACTATTTTTTCCTTCGTATTTAGACTATGTATTTCGGAACCTGGCTAAATTGAACGCAATTATTTGGTTTGAATAATTTAGTAAATTAAGATAAATGTTCATCAAACAAATTTTCTGTGATGTACACTGAGGAAAAACGCACATTGTTATAAGATATTGCAGCTTTTTAAAAGGATTACAATTATATACTGTCGTGAGAGATTCTTCTTTCTAGTTCATGAGATTTGGACGCATAGGTTCATTCCGTCCGATATCTTAAATTTTCCTTCATTTTCATAAATATTTGGAAATTTTCGTCAGAAAACGACCAATAAATTTGTATTGCCTTCGAAACGTCAATTTCCTTGAAAAGTTTCAAAATATAACTTTTAAAATTGAAAATTATTCTTGCTAGCAGCCTTGCCCGAAAAAAATGACTACATACATAAAGAAATAGTAGATTAGTCAGCCACTTCCAAAACTCTGGTTATAATTCCATAGTTTACAAAATGTTAAACGTTTCCATTTTGTACTGGCTTCAGACTATACTTCCACAAAAAATTTTGTGCACTAAGTTTTATTGCAGAAATGACTTACAATAACCTTACAGAGTATAATTACTATCGGGTAGACATGTCAATTTAGGGACGTTTCCACTAATGACGACATTTTGCGAAATTGTGGAAATTCTATATTTTTTATTTCAGAATTATCATGTAGGGATACTCTTGACAGCTAAACGCATGCCATTTAAAGTATTCAAAAATATTATATTCTTTATTTCAGTTACATTCATAGTAGTAATATATTTTGATCCTTTCCAGCATGGCAGCGCTCTATTTTGCATTACTCTATAATATGTACTATGACGTCAGGTCATTTATTGTTAGATATGTTTGCTGTTTATAATTATTATTCGTTTAAATATTGTTGCGTGACATGTACCTGGAGGCCGGTGGTCGGCGGCAGTTTCGTAACACTTTGTGGACTGGCCCCTGGTTCATAGGCCGGGCCGCTACGTGATGGAAGACACGTCGAAGCTACGTCATAGATACCTGTCCCAACTGCGTCTTAACCCTACGAGGATGGCCTACGTGACTCGAGTCATGTCCGAAACATGTGGTAATGTCTATGTTTAGACCCATGTAATTCGGGGAACCCCTGGAGTTTGGCCGGAGTATATAAGGGCTGAATAGACAAAATCGGGGAGAGTTCGCTATTGGTCGTGCTAGACTATGCTTGTGGAGAGAGACTGGTGAAGACATCTTGGTGACGTCAGATTCTACTGTGAGGCGGCAGGCGGCTACCTTCGGAGCAGTGTTGGACGAACCAAGAGGACTGCTGCGGCGAGCTGACGGGCGAAGAGGGGGTGCGCGACGGGAGTCGAACCGAAGCCTAAAGAGTGAAGACAGCGATGCACTCGGGGTGCTGCGCAGCACACGGCGATTCATCACCACGGCGGACTATTAAGGTTGTACACTGTCACTATTTGAGAGACTGTTGATTGGCTATATGACTGAAGTTTATTGTGATTTGCAGTGTTTTATTAATTGATGGTAGACATTAGTTTGTGCTTTAATGGTCAAAGTTAATTAACGTGTCTGTGACGCAGGAGTAATTGTGTGGAAAACTAATTGTGTTGTGAAAGTTATAGTTTATTACTGTTTTGTGTTTTTGTAAGCTTTGTGAGCTAGTAAATCAATAACTTAATTCAACTCTTTTATTTCTAATTATAAGACCTCTATCCCAAAAGAACTCACGGGAGTTGCCAACATGAAAAGTTTTTGCTCAAAAACTTGTATTAATGTGAAAGGTAAATCCGGGAGATATAATGCGGCCCCAGAATTCCACAGAAGGGAAATAGCCGGTGCGCAGTCACCGCGCGCAGCATTCTCAATTAGTGTGCGGGAGTCTACGTTAGCGTTTTCGAGTACTTCCAGTTTGTTTTAAAAATAGTATAGCATTTCCTTCCTAAAATCGCCATTGGTAAGTACTGACATTTTCGTAATGTTGTAGTTCAATTACATTATATCCACTATTACTGTAATTTGATGCAAGTTGTGTTGTTTAGTTTAGAAGAGTATTGAGCTAACCTTGTGTTCACGCCGTCTCGTATAAGTTCTGCCTTATTAAACCCCAGTTACAGGATGCGTCGTACCTCCCACTACTTTGGGATTTGCGACGCATTTAGTGAAAGGGAGATATTACACAGTGTTATTTTAAAATTAATATTCACTTTAGTATATTCACATGCAGCAACACCCCGACGTACCTAAACATGTTTTAGCATCAGCTACGTAACACGTATGTTGCGTTAAGTCGAATTTATACATTCAGCCTACTTAAAACCGACTTTAATATGCAAATATTTAAAGTAGTGTGCATATAAATGTTATTGTATTTGTTTTACAGTGCAAACCATATATAGTGCACATGTGTGTAAATGTCATGTTAAAACAGAAATTACATGCGTATACGATATTTACATCATAATTTGATGCTGCGCCATAATAAGTTAAATCAATCGATTTGCACTATTTATCGTACGTACTAAAGGGAGAGTAAAATTATCATAAATATGTAAATAAGCATAAAACGTCCTAAAACAAGAATTGTTCTCATAAAATTCATATCTCAGTCCTTTGTGTAGTAGATACGGCAGCGAACATATGGCTGTCAAGGTTGCACGGACAGCTAAGCAGATGTGAGTCATGCATGTATGTACCGTGTGCTAGCAATAGAGACTATGCTCACATCGTCAGTATGTTTGTAAGCGCTCACATAATTGCAATATTACATAAGTTGCAGATTACATTTATCGGAGTGCTTGCTACTTATAAATTATTATTCTGCATTAGAAACGGGAAAGTAGACAGTTTTCTTAACTTCGTTTAAAAATGTAGAAATAAATTTTTTGGAGCGGTAAGTAATTATATGCTCTCTCTCTCTTCCAGTTAAAATGGTTGAAAATGCCTACGACCTATGGTCCTAGGAAAAGCAGTCGGGCAGCATGGACGCAGGAATACCTTGATAAGGTTATCAGTGCGGTACGAGATGATAAGAAACTAGTAAAGCAAGCAGAAAGAGAAAATAATTTCCCAGAGAAAACACTGCGCACTATTAACGCATGATGTTTCATAAAAAGGAAACTTGGTCAACCTCCTATAGGGGAAGACGCTGAAAGGAAGCTTGCTAGCAATGTTAAAAAAGCTTCAGGCAGCAGGCTTCGCTCCGACTATGAAAAACGTTAGAATAATATAATATAACTTTGCGGTTTCAATGAATAACGCACAGAGATTCAACAGCAAAACAGGGTTAGCGGGTTGTGATTGGTATAAGTCTTTTATGAAGAGAAACGCTTATTTATGTGTTAGGAAATCTCAAGGCATATCAAATAATCGTGCAGAAGAGATGTACACGGAAGCAGATAAAGCTTACTTTGAGTTACTGCAGAAAACCTTGATGGAAGATCATCTGTTGTACAATGTAAAAAATGTTTGTACTTTTACAAAGAAAATCTTTGGAAACCCAGTTGTCAAAGAAATTCCTTGTAAAACTAAAATGGTAGTCCTTGTAATAAAATACAAATTATATGTTTGTTAAATTACAAGGCATAGCCTAGTAGTTGTACTTTCAATAAGGAAAAAAATAATTTTAAATTTTCACCGTACTTGAAAAATAACAGTGAACTTATTTATAAAATAAATTTTAAATAAAGGACATTTGCATGAAATAATTTTAAAAAATAAAAAATTAGAGTTGCTGGGTTTCAAACGTACCTCCGCAGGCTAAGATTCTACTCATCTTACCCTTGGCCTAGACAATCGTGATTTCTGTGCTATTTAGCATATATTTATTTGTATACATTCGATGTACAGTACAGTTCAGTAATAATTCTTTCTTATAAAGGACACAATTCATATAAAGACTCACTTTATTCCAGAAAAATACTTTCCAGAGGTTGTGATCTTTGCATAAGTAATTTCCATCGAACCTTTGATTTTGGTAGACTAAAAATTTTTTCTAAGTTTTTTTGCAAGCAAAATCCTTTTAACAACATAAACAAAAATAATTTTGCAAGGAAAAATTTTCAACATTTACAAATGTTTATACTACTACAAAGAATTGCCTTGTTATATTTTACAAAAAAATTACAATGCAGTAACTGTCGTTATATTATAGGTACAAAGAATTAAGTCCTTTGTACCTTTATAAACTAATAATTTCACAAAGAAAATCTTTGTACTTTTACAAGGATTTGTTAAAGTTCTAAGATAATCTTTGTAAATTTTACAAAAAAAATTTTAGGGTGTGTAAACCAAGCAACATATACAACTTGGATGGGTCAGATTTGTCATTAATGAATGAGCCAGGACATGTCCTTGCTGAACGAGGCAGTAAAAACGTTCATGTAAGAAAAGGAAAGGGGCTAAACAGTTACTGTAGTGGCATGATGTAATGCTGGGGGCTCATTTCTTACCACCTACTGCATGTTCGAGGGAGTACACAAGAAAACAATGTGAGAAGAAAGTATGTCATCTGGAGGAGCCATAAGAACGAGGAAGAAATTTGCATAGACACGTATATATTCATGGACGGGCTTGAAAACCATTTCATTCCAAGCAATAATGCAGGGAAATATCTTCTTCTTTTGGATGGCCATGGTTTGCATATCAACCCTCCAGATATTCAAAACACTGTTGATAATGATATTTCCATTCAATGTGTCTGCCGAGCCACACGACACTCTACCTTCAACCACTTGACCGGAGCTTCTTCAAACCAATGAATGTATATTGGGCAGATGCATGTAATTACTGGATGCTAAGTCATACTAGCATTGTACGCTATCACTTTGGAGTTCTCCTTAAGAGTACTTGGTCTCGTGCCTCTGCTGTATAAAATGGTGTTTCAGGATTCGGGGTTACTGGGATTGGGACGCTGAACCCTTCAGCCGTTCCAGATTATGTATATTTACGACAGTCGGATCCAATTGACCAGCTCCTTTCTAAAGAAGGTATTGCTTCCTTCGAAAGTGGCCATGACAATCCTCTACCTATGGAGGGCAATGATCTCCTACTACATCTCCGAGCAGGTGTTGCTAAAATCGGTCTCATTCGATATGCGAACTTACTGAAAGCCCTTCCACATCCTATGAGTCTCCTTCCACATATTCTGCTTTCAAATCAATGACAACAGTCACTGCTTTTCCTGCTTCTCCGGCTCCATGCATTTCTAGCCAAGATGTGACACCAACCAAATTGCTACATACGGTATCTCCCATACCAAACCGAGCTCCATGACAACGGCCACCAAGAAAACAATACGCGCAACTATTTATCAATCCTGACGTGATAAAAGGGAAGAAGAGGAAGGTGGTGGATGTGACAAAACGTACTGCTGCAAAGGATGCGAAGAAATCTACAAAGGACTTGAAAAGGCCTAGGATTCGCAAACACGTAAATGTCTATCAAAACAGTCTGCAAACAAAAACACTTGACTATTCATCTTCTAGTGAAGAAAATAGTGACGTGGTGGAGTTTGCCTCCAGTGAAAATAGTGACAGTTATGACGAAGACGAGTCCGGTGTATGATTTGAGAACTATGCAGACACGTTATCAAGAGCAGATTGAATGAAATGTACAATATATAATAGGTGGCTGCAGGAAACATGCACATTTAGTGGTCAAATTTGCAACGTTATATTGAAGGAAGAAAAAGAAGTGCAAGGAAAAAATAACGTGATACACGCGAAGAACTACAAAGAATGTTTACCAGTTTGTGCATATCTTCTTCTGTTTTGGATTTCGTTAGGTGTTTACGTGGCTGTTGTGTTCCCGAGATCTTCTTTTCAAACATGTGTGTTTAGAGTATGTGAGAGGGGTGAAGAGAGCAGAAGAATTTTTTAAATGTTAGTCAATTATTTTTAGACCGATGTAAATTGGTTATACAAGTAAACAAAATAAGTTAGTAAATTACAATTCCAAGTGAACTATCGTCATATTATAAATTGATGTTGTTTTGGTAAATAATTTTCTACTTCAGTTGAGAAGTTTATCATTGTTTTGCCATAAGCCATGTCTCTAATCCCTTCACGGCTATACCACCCATTCTGTTAAGCTTTTGACTACGTTACCATCATAATTTGATAATCATATTTTTTTTTTTTTGGAATAGACGAAACTACTAAATTTTTTCCTGGTATTTGTATAATTGTATAATTAAATTTGTATTTTAAAAGACATAAATTAAAAGGTGCGTCATCACCCAGGTTTACCTTATATTTCTTTTAAACATAAACAGGGCTTAACTTTTTTACCCGTTTGCCATTAAATTTCAAAATGCCGACGTACAGTAATTACCCAAATTGATGTAAATGAACCGAATTGTTGAAACTCATTGTAGTAATACTAGCCTGCCAACATTATTCATGGTAATAATGACAAAGTAGAAATAAAAAGATGACTGCACTCTAAATGAACGGTAGTTGCCTTAGTTTATGATGGTCTAACACATTTTCAAATAAACACAATTCTTTATACTTTACTGCACTTAGTTATCACGATAAGAAATATGTGCATTTAAATTATACCAATTCAATGAAATAGTCTGATTTGTTCACGGATAGGTACATACATTTGGAAATAATAAATATATTTAAAGAGCTACAAAACATGCGTTACTAATCGTATGTCTTATGTAACACTTATATTTAAGACCCCAACAATCACCTTTCGAATAAATTTCCGCTGTTCATTCTGTTAATTTCTGATTATGAATTTTTACGCTTGTCTTGTCACTTACAGAAGGTAGTGCGTGGTAATCCCAATCTATTACAGTTATAGCTACGGAAAATACAAGTTTTACAACCGCATATCGTCTCAGTACTTACGGGTACCATTTGTAGAAAAATTGTTGTAACCAAATGCACATATACTTCCGCCCAGCCATTTCCCACAAACTTTAGTTAACAGACAACAGTGTGACACAGTCTCTAATAACTAAGAATGCCCTTTGCTAACTTCCTTGAATTTTTCAGCTTTCGGTGCTTCGCAATAATCCAAACACATACAGTAAATTATTTATATTTTATCAACTACTACATTTTCAGTAAATTTTTATTGACTGCATGATCGTCATTTTTAGTATCAACCCATATTACGATTTTGAAAGCATGCATTAACTTTTTGACAAACGCTTTTTTGTGAAAATTACTTTCATACAAACGATTTAAGGCCAAGCGAATTAAGTACATACGAATTTAGGATAAACTACTTTAGGACTAACGATTTTAGGAAAACGATACAAGGAAAAACGACATTAGGTCAAACGAATGTATGGAATTGGTTTCAGGACTGGTTATGAGGAAACAGTAAAGTTCTTCAGTTTCCCTGACTGCGAAATCATTGAATCTGTAAAGTTATAAATTGGTATGCTAGCAAAGGTTCCTTGATCTCCGCCAATGTAATCGCCACCGTCACTCGGGTTTCGACGACTTGCACTCTTAAAGGTACTTTGCAGAACTAACTGAACTATTCACGGGCCTTGTTCCTACAATGCACACCAAAGATCAACCTAATCCTCGCGTAGTCACTAGGCCTATATCTCGGCGTAGTGTAACACCCTTCTCAGTCAAACAACAACGCTTCCCTTTAGAGTATACTATCTTCGTTTCATTCAAAACTTGGCGTAACTACACCAGTGCAGTTGGTATAGTGCAGTTACACCATATTTTCATTTTGGTGAAAGTAAACTGGCAGTTTGAAGGAAACTACTTTTGAGGAATTTTCGTGCCACGTGCGCCACTGTGCATAAAAATTAATATTTGTCATGTGACCACCATAAACCAGTTCGTGAAAATGAAAGTAGACAATCACTAGTAAACTACTAAAATTAATATACATTTGTCTCAGCTAGGGGCGAGTTTTAAATATGTTTGGAGACCAGCGCGTGGTAGCAATGAAACCTGAATACTTCACAATTCGTATGCAAGCTAAGGTGTTTTCACTGAATTTTAAATCTTGTAATAGCACAAAGAAACGCCTTTTAAAAACTGACATGCTTATGGGTGAGAATATTTCCTTATCAATTGCATGATGACATTCAAATATAGCCGGGGTTTTTATTTTGTCCATCATATAGATCAGATAATTAAGTCTAGAATGAATGCTCGTCTCAAAAAGTATTTCCATGTGCTATTACAAAATTAATTATTCAATAAAGAAAGGATTCATTTAAATGTGAACTGTCGAGGTTATGTTACTACCCCTGAGACCAACAAGTATTATTTTTTTGTCGTTCACTAGTGCTTTTCCACTATAATATATAATATAATTGGAAGAAGTTTGTTAGTCTGCCAAGACAACAACGGTGCTCGTGTGTGAGGTGTACCCTATTTAGGTGGATCAATAGAATTTCTTAGTTTTTAGTGCATGAAATGTACGTGCGCGTTTTTATGCTGTAAACACAGTATAAATATAAGTGTAGTTCGACAGAGTTTTTAATGTTACCTTTAAAAATCGTAATTATTGTCTAACTTTTCTACACTGTAAAAAAATTTTGTACTTTTACAAAAAAGGTTTTTTGGAAACCAGTTTCCAAAAAAGTTTTTTTGTAACAGTACAAAAATATTTTGTAAAATTTACAAAAATCTTGTTCATTTACAAATTTCTTTGTATATTTACAAACATTTCTGTAAATCTACAAAAAAATTTGTATATTTACAGCTAATATCTGGTTCATTTTACAATAATTGCTTGTAGTGTTACAAACATTTTTTTTGGAAACTAGTTTCCAAAAAAATTTTTATGAAAGTACGAAATGTTTTGTAAAACGTGAAATGTCTCTTAGGTTTATTTTGTTTCAATTCGAAAAATCTGCTCATTAGAATTATTTTACTAGTTCCCAAAGTTGTTTACGATATTTGTAACCACTTTAAAGACGTTTATGACATATTACTTTTATTATCTAACTGATAATGTTCTAATATTACGTTACACGAATTTCCTTGTAAATGTACAATTTTTTTTTACTTTGTATCATTACTCCTTTGTATCTGCAATGTTAACGTATCATTTATAATATAAACATAAGAAAGTAACTAATAATTAAGTTTTTCTTTCAACATACTTAACGTACATAAAATTCATAGGTTGCCTATTTTAAACTACGTATTGATTTTAAATGGAAAATTAGTAATAATGTGGTTTGATCAGAACACATAACCACTAATTACATCTAATGTATACCTATGTAAAAATTATGACTTCCCAAAATTCTGAAAATAATTTACTCTATTCACGACATGCATTAATGCTGAAAGGCATTATGTGCAACAGTGTACTGAGACACCACAATATAATTAAGTTAAATTCTATCTGCTCTTAAACTGTGGAATGTGTCCCATTTGTTCTATATGCATTAATCTGATAAACAAAATGAATGGTCCCCTCAAAACATTCAAAAACAAATAACAAGGAAAATAATATAGAAATGACTTATTTAAATTCTTTTGCAACCTAACATATATGTCAACAGAGTTAATGAAGCAACCATTTTTACAGGAAACTGTGCCGTTTGGCACTAGTTGTATTTTATTATGTAACTATTTTTACAGTTATAATTTATTTTATGCTCTGGTTAAAGATTGTAAGGCAAAGTGCCCATTATCAGTTATCTTTACTACTTATATTTGAATTTTTTTGTAACCTATTAATTCACATGTGTTAATTGCCAAAATAAAACATTGTATTATAGAGCAAATATTTTTGTACACTCTGATGTTACTGTCAGTCAACACTTATGCTGATCTTTCTTTATTGATGTAAATTCTAACTTAAAAACTTTAATTTTTATGAATTAATTTTATTCAAAGATGGCCACTTATTTCATTGTCTAAATATTACGCTATAGAGTACTATTGTTACACTCGGCGATTCGACCAATCGAATCTTTAAGTCAAAAGAACACGCATTTTCATTTGTGGACAAGAATATCTTTGAAGATACCTGTGGTCTTCTTCCTTCTTCTCCGAAACAGCAATCATGGTACACCGTTGAAAATTCTTGGTGCAGAGTTAGCTTGATTTTTCTTATGTCTGTTAGAGACATCCGCCGTCAGGTGAGTGTTTAATTTATGCCCCATGTGTGTTTCTTTGTGGGCAATTTATTATTTCCGGGTTTTCCTTGTAATTTGTATTTGTTTTGCTTATTTAAAGCGGTGCCCGTTAGGGCGTCAACACGCCGTTTTTATAGCTTTCTGATTCCTGATTAATTCGGGAGTTTCCACGGGGAGCTCTCCTCCAATCCAATGGCCTTGTAGTGGGATTTGTCCCGCTTGCCCTCTACTGTCTGCGATGGCTGAGGCAGCTTAATGTCGGTATTTCCAGTTTTTCTCTTTTTTTAATGGCACCGAACTTCAAGTAGCATAAACTTTCAAATCAAAAGAGTTTTATATTTCACTGGACAGTGTAATTTTAAATATCTATATGTTTTAACAAGAGAAGTTCAGAAGTTTTGGGACAATAACCTATAACCTACAAAAAAATTTGTTTACTTAAAGTGTTGATTGCTTAGTCTACATAAAATAATAATTCTTTTTACTAAATAAGTTCTTGTCAAAAAATGTGAATTGTTTTGAACAAATATGGTAACACTCAACATATTTTTTTGTTATTTATTGATGTTGTTTTGCTGTTTCTTGCTCGAAGAGCTTTCAACCATTAAATAAATGGTTAATGCGATCTATGTTTTTTTTTTGTTCTTTCTTTCTTCTAAAACTAAAGTTAATATTTATATTTGTTGAACTAGTGATTTACAGTACTGATAACTGATTTCTTTAGGTACTCGGCCTCAGGTCTTTAACTTTTTTTTACCGTCTCAGTCCAAACAAAAACAAATCCACTAGATCTATCCTTTAGGTTTACCTCTCTCTAGAGTACAGATGGTTGTTGGGATGTATGCCTGTGGTATCTCCCAGTTGAAAGCACATCTAGAGATTGAGGGAACCGGAGGGTAAGGATCAAAACTTTATACTGTGTTTGTTAACACGATCACTCTCCAAGTTACAATAATCTTCACTTAAATAATACATTCAATAAAGAAAGTGTGCTGTACATACAAGTGACTGAAAATGAACGATTTGCTTTTCACTAAAATCATGTTTTTCTACATTGTGAATTTTCTGCGTAAATTACCTACATAAAATCAAATGGGAACCAGAGTATACGTTTTATGTAGGCAACATTACTTTCTACAACCAAACTGCACCACACGTAATGAATGAATATTTAGATTTTAAATTTAGATCTACACTCTAATCGATTGTAAATTCGCAGCATTATTCGATGCAAACAGCTCATTGCCATATGGTTCGTATATATGCTTATGTAAAATTGCATTTTAGCAAGTCATGTTAGTCATACCTTGTGTGAGAACTATCGAAATATTTGTGATAACGAAGCAACTGAATTAATGAAACCGGAATTAATATTTTAAAGTATAATAAATTAATGCATGTTTTAATAAATTTTACTAACTTTTATTTTGGAAATATATTATATTGTACATTATTTTGCAGCTCAAAATACTTTTATTTGTCTCCCATACGGTCTTAGAAGTACAGGTTTGAAGCTTGACACTTGCCTAAATGTCAGTACTGTATTTCTGACCACTCATGAAATTCCTAATATTTTCGTTAATTGCGAAGCATTAAGATTATTCGTATATTAAAATATTTGTTCATATGAAAATCACACAAGCATAATTAATTCATTATTATTTTATAATAATTTACGAAAATTGACACTCAAACTCAAAGGGCTAAAATTTTTCACGAGAGTTCGTTTATAGCTGTGAGTAGCATCATACTAGATTACTTCATGTCTCCTGAAAATTAACGTCATACTATTTGTTGGTGATATACGTACTCGTGTCGTATTTATTTCATTTAAATTAAGCGCTTCCACAACACGCAAAGTGAAGAAAAAAGTACTGAAAATAGCACAGCCTTACAACTGATGGTATATATTGTAGGATAAAAAAGCTTAAAATTAGGAATCTTGTAGAACCTTAAGAACACTCAGATACATACATATGTTCCTGAATTTTCTTACAAGTAAATTTCACAAGTTCCATTACTAGGTGGCCTGTGGAGGTAGTATATTTGTCTTACAGAACATATGCATGCCGTTACTTATGAAAACAAAGTTACCAACATAGACCTACCAAAGAAAATGAATTGATTACATCATGTTGCAAAAGATTAATATTTAATTAAATATCAACATACCATTATGGAAGAAGCTTTCAAATTAAATACTGAATTTCGTATTCACGAAGAGAAATTAATACAGAATGCCACCCTCTTAAAAAAAACAGGACATTTAGTTTCAACCCATTAAATTTGAGAGGACCAGCGAACTAGAAATTTGATAGCTTAGCAATCTTAAAATGCACTAGAAATCACTACATTCAACTACATTCAATTTTTTAAGACATCTGTCTAACTATTTATACTACGAATTTCTGTTGGTCGAAATTTATGCCATTGAATTTAAGCATTGTTTACTCGTGGTGGTTTAAAAATTTTGGCCCACTAGTATAAACTCAACGTAACGTTTCAATTGTTAATATTTACAACTAAGTGATATTTGTACGCGTGTGAACTAGAAAGGACCAAAAGGCTTCACTGCGGAACAAAACATTGATGTGTTTGTACAAATGTTCCTCGCATTAGAACAACCCCTATACAAACCTTTTTAAGCTGCTGTCCTTTGACATAGTAACTTACATTTCTTCAACAAAAAAAATTAATAACTTACGGTCAATGCATTGGACAACTAAACAAGACATCTATTTGCCCTCTAGGACAAGTGATGAGCTATGTTCAAGGTCTGTGACCGGTTCTGTTGGTAGGAGACACGCCGCTAGGGGAGGGGGTATGAACGGAAGAGGGGTGTCTTGTATCTGCTTCTGTGTGGGTGGAAAGAGTAGTTGTCAGACTGACCGCTAGGTTTGCTCTATGTAAACACTCAAGTGACGGTGGCGATTACGGCGGGCGAGCTTGCAACTTCACTTTCCTCTCGGAAAACCGAATAGATATTTTAACCTGGGCATGCGACTTCTATACCTATTTATATATATTCAATGCCAGTACCGCTTTGCTGAAACAGCACGTAAATGCACAGTACCCTCCCCTCACGCGGTAACAAACGACCAGTGCCATATTTAGGCGATACTGTGTCTTCCCAATTTCGAAATTGCCTGGAAGGTGCCTGCAATCAAATTACTCTCTGGTTGCTGCTAATGGCACGCCAATCGCAACATATGGCTCAGTGAATTTATCTCAAAATTTAGGACTCCGGAGAGAGCTAGCTTGGCGTTTCGTGGTGGCCGACTTCACCAAATCCATTCTTGTTGCAGACTTCCTTCATCACTACGGCCTCTAGGTGTATGATAGGAACCAGCGCCTAGTAGACAGTAATGCTTCACTCACCACAGGGGGTTATAAGGTTACAGGTGACATTAACAGCATCTGGACATTTAACAAACCATCACAATATCTTCATCTGCTCTCAAAGTTCACATGCCTCACCAGACCATCTAGTGTACCTGTCATTCACAAAACTGTCCAACATATCAACACCACTATAAGGCAAGCTGTAAACAGTAGACTGTGCTGTCTGGCCCCAGGTCAGCTACAGTTTGCTAAAAGGGAATTTCATGCGATGCTCAAATTAGGAACAGCTCGACTATCTGACAGCCTCCGGTCAAAGAAGGGAGAGGAATGTCGTCCCTGCAGCACCTACTGGGTGCTGAATGCCCACACTGTACTGGACAGGTACCCCATCCCAACAATTTAGGGCTTCACCCACACTCTGCATGACAAGGTTATTGATTTTACCACTGACCTGGTGCATGCCTACAGCCAAAAGCAGTTGCTCCATACAATATCTGTATAACTACCATCATAACACTTTTTTGAACTGTACGAGTTCCCATTCATGTCATTTGGCTTATGTAATGCTGCCCAGAACTTCCAGAGTTTCATGGATGGGGTCCTCAGAGGACAAAATGTTTACATTTCTTACCTAAATGACATGCTAGTAGCACTCTGTGATGAAGCAGCACATAAACAGCATTCATACGACCTCTTCCCACACCTGGCAGCTTATGGGCTTCTAATGAACCCATTTAAGTGTGTTTTTGGCGAGCCCTGTGTCACGTTTCTGGGGCATAGCATCTAGGCAGATAGATCTCGGTCATTGCTGGCAAAGGTGGGAGCCATTCTCAACTTCACTAAACCTGCAATAGCAAAACAGATATGCCAGTTCTCAGGTACGCTGAATTTTTACTGCTGATTCATCCCCAAAGTTGCTGCTATTCAAGCTCTCCTACATGAGCTCTTAAAGTGTGACATTAAGGGTAGTGACCCTCTGGCCTAGACACCAGAATGTGACAAAACCTTTGAGGACTGTAAGATCAGTCTCGCCTCCACTTCACTGCTTGCCCATCCTGTACCAGAGGCCCAGCTGGCCATCATGACTACTGCCTCTGGTTCAGGGAGCCTGGCAACTGCTGGCATTCTTCTCTAAGAAACTTAGCCCAGCTCAGAAGAATTACAGTGCCTATGACAGAGAACTCCTGACAAACTACTTAGGTCTACATCAGTTCCGTCACATGGTCGAAGGCCGCAACTTTGCCATTCTCACTGACCACAAGCTGCTTGTCTCTGCCTTCACCCAGAACCCCAACAAGTGCTCTCCCCACCAGGCTCTTCACTTTGATTTTATAAGTCAGTTTATTACCGATATCCGAAATATCTCCGGCTTGTACAACACTGTGGCCGACACTTTATCGATAGAGTCAGTTACTATACTAGACTATCAGGCCCTCGCCGAATCTCAAGCAGCCGAAGAATTGCTTAAAGTCTGCAGCAGCACACTGGTGTCCAAATCACTGAAGTTTATCTGCCCGAGTCGGGACTTGAACTGTATGGTGATGTATCAACATCATTTCCGCAACCATTCGTCACACACCCTCTCTATCGGACTGCTTCCGACATGGTCCACCAGTTCGCTCACCCTGGCATCAATGTATCTGTGAAGTTTGTCACTCAACAGTTTGTGTGGCCTTCGATAAAGTCGAATTGTCGGCAATGGGCGCGCTATTGTATTCCATGTCAACATTGAAAGATCTCACGACATGTGTCCTCATCGGTTGGGTCGTTCCTGCCACCATTTGCTTGGTTTGATCACGTGCACCTCGACCTAGTTGGGTCACTGCCATCGTCCCAAGATTTATGCTATTGCCTCGCTATGACAGATCACTACACCCATTGGCCTGAGGCAGTGTCTTTGGAGAATTTCGAGGAAGCCACAGTGGCGAGGGCATTTAACTGTAATTGGAAATTGGATTGCGCATTTCGGGATGTCACTATGTATAACTACAGTCCATGGGTGCCAATTCGAGTCTTCAGTGTTTAAGGGACATGATAACCTAGCAGGCGATTCTCACCTTCGGATCGCAACCTATCACCCAGACTCTAATTGTATGGTGGAAAGGCTGCACCGCCAGCTCAAGGCAGCAATTAACAATCATTCTTCCGAAGACTGGGTGGACATCTTACCTACTATTATTCTAGGAGTGTGGGCTGCTTGGTGCGACGATCTCCACACCTCTGCAGCCGACTTGGTTTAAGGCCAACAACTGTACCTGCGTGGGTAGTTTCTAGGCATCAACCCCAACATGAAACATATAGATACCCCAGGACTTGTCAAGGACCTCCGTCTGCATTTTCAGGACCTTCGACTGGTCAGTGGTTCCTGTCACTGCCGTTCGTGTTCAAGGAGCTCCACACTGCCACTGAGGTATTTATCCATCAAGAAGGATATCGCATGTCTCTCCAACCACCTTATGAGGGCCCTTTCAAAGTCATCTACCGCACCTCAAAGACTGAAACCCTGCTGATGTGTGGCTAGCAGGTCAATATTACTATTGAATGCCTCAAACCTGCATACACGATGGAAGACCAACCAGCACCTGAGTGCCACCCACCTATGACATTAGCTGCAACATCAGGTGCAGCTTGCCTACTAGGTACACCTCGCCCTTTGACAAAACCAGCAGCTACCAACCACCAGTACGGTCGTCTACCATGCTGCTGCAGAGCTCTACCCTGCACTCCTCCAGCTAGATGCCTCTGACTATATTCCAACCATCTGCAGGGTGAGTTTCCGTGAAGTGGGCACATCACTGGCAAGGGGCGCTGTAGTGGCTCGCCTATCATGGCCAACCTGCTGCAAAGACGGGGCTGTCAGCTCAGGCCGACAGTGGACTGTTACCGAATGAAACTTTTCAATGTAAGTTCCATCCAATACATGTGTGATGCATAGGACTACATAAGGTTAAGAGCCCTTTACAGCATACACTATATGCCACGTCTGAGGTACAGAAACAGAAAGACAGTAAGAGCTAGACTGACTCGTGCATGAACAACCATGTCGCCTTTATGCATGGGGTAGGAAAACGGCGTGCAGTGTTTCGGTGGTTGGCTTTTTCCTATGAGACCTATGGTGACCCTATTTTTTATTTATGGAAAATTCTTAGTAAAGTCCAGTGCACACTCCCTTGTTTTCATTTTACGATTCTGGTTAGTATTTTTTAAGTGACAGCAGCCTTAAAAAATCTGTTTTTGGACATTTTGAGGTTTCCCAAAACCATGCTATTTAAAATTAATCAAAAATAGAAAAGTATAATTTTAAATGGGTTTCCTTTTCATAGACAATATTATCCTTTAAAAGAACTTTCTTGTAACACACAGCAATGAAGTTCATGTGCAAGCTGTAAAGTGCTCTTAATGCTTGAGTGGAATATCGTAAGAAAAGTAGCTAATCTATATGTCATCCCCACGGTTCGTGTACATAAAAAGAATATATCTGTTCGTCTATATTCTGAAGCCCAAAGCTTGAGGAAGATAACCGTCAATGATAGAGTAGTACCAGTACAAACGAGAGATATATTGAGAATATATAAATGAGCGAAATTCCAATCAATGTTTTACACATTAGTGTGCCTGTTGGCAAGTTCCTTCAATGGACAGTTCTCACGAGTATATATATTTTATTTATAGAAACCAAACAAAATATATTTGAAGCTATGCAGTTTGGCTAATGCAATACTCTTGTCTAATGTACTGGTTTCGTAATGTCTTTGAATGATTTCTTACAATGGGACAGAATACCTACTGTACTATTCTAGACATATGCTGCTGCAATATTATCTCATCCCAGAAATCTTAGAATTAGACTAAGAAAAAAAAACAAACGAAATAAGGTTTAGGTTCAGCACAGAAATATCACAAAATTTAAAATACAGTTTTCCCGAGAAAATATTAAATTCACAATTATCAATATGTGTGTCAAGAAAAGGAAATGAAGCATGACATAAGGTGATGCAATGAATTTTGCAAACAGACAATAAATCACGATCAACTGTAGCAAAATGTTTTTGACCCAAACTTACAATTAAAAATTCTTTGACAATGCAAGTTACATACCTGTTCAAGATGGGAGCCAGAAAGGGGAATGGAAAGGTGTGATATTTCTCTAACAAACTATCCTTATTCGTTAAGGGAATGTTAATAGCAATATTATGAGAAGAATTGTAAACAATCGCCTGAACAGTTGAGAGTACATAAAACATAGGTATATAAATTTTATGATATCGCAGATGCTATCATGCCTAAAGGTAAAGTGACAAGTTGTTAAATATTTTTAAGAATATAAAAATATGATGCAGCATTTAGCAAAGTAGTACTTAATTTTCCATGTACACTAGTTCCTATGGCATGTCGCAAATAAAAAATTTCTAATCTAGCATTTGAAAGAGCCTCACTAATATGTAATAGCATAGTATTCAAATTATTACTAAAACTCAAGGTTGCAATATTTTCAACAGTTTCATGTATCAAATGACTTATGCTAGAATACAAAGAATTATAATGATCTAAATATAACTGACTTAATTTTTTGATGTAGAAAACATTGTTGAATACTCTGTCTTCAAGATTTTTTATCAAAATAATTTGGTTAGCTACATTACCAGCAATGTCATCTTCAGAATGTTCAATGTAATTTAAACGATGTTCCAAAACTCTTAAATCTTCATTATCCAATGTACCAAAAACAGATTTCAAAATTTCGCCTCCAAAATCAATTAATGTACATTTTGATCGTGTTGGTAACAGAGAGATCAAAGTTTCAGTTTCAGATTTAAATGCAATAAAGCTATCTTTCATTTGGAGTACTGTATAATTAAACTTTGTAACGAAAGAGGTGTTTATAAAGATGTCTTCTCTCATTCCAATGCACCGATACCACAGTAGGCCTATTTAACAAAGTCTCAAGTCCATTACACTCTTCTTTCAGAGCAAGCAAATAAAAATTGAGAACTACAGACTAAAAATTGTCGGAAAACAAGAGGTCATCTCCTCTCTCTAAAACGATGCCAGAGTCCAGAGGGGTAGTGGTGATCGTCGAAGAAATAACACTGCTCACATTCAGGAGCACGAAGAATAATAGCATGGTGTCCATGTCTATCACAACAGGACAGGAGAACACTACTAAAACAAACAACACGATACCCTACATGGTAGATTTGAAGAATAATGATAAATATCTCAACGACATCAATGTCGAAAGACCCATAAGCATCCCAAAATGTTGAAGAGCAAAGAACAAAAACACTAATGTAGCCCAAATCACCAAGAAAGGAAACGAACACAACTCCCAGAAATTAGTTGTTAGCTGCAAAAAGGTTTCCCAAAAAATTTTACAACACACCAAAAAAAATTTAACCCAAATAACCAATATCAAGCCAGAATAATTAAATTAACTCTATATCACCAAGAGGAAATAAATCACACATATATATCCCAACTAACTTTTATTTGAACTAGAACAATTTTAATATAACACTATAATTTATTTAGTGTAAAATGGATATAACGTAGTACCACATTTTTTTTATTTATTTATTTTTTGGTGCGCACACATAAATGAGTCGACCTAAAGACTAATACAAGTGGGTGATCAGACCACTGTACAAAAGTCGGGGTCATAAAAATGTAGACAATGCTGGTTACAGCCAGCGAACAACAAAACACTCAATGGACAGTTAGAATCTGTAGATCCTAAACTGTGGAGAACATTAAGAAGAATAATACATTTTCAGGTGGGAGACATAGGCTCAATTTATGTAATGACCTGTCTCAGGGTCAGCGAGACTAGCAGTCACAGGCGTAAGAAAACGCTGGATATGGTAAGGACCAGACCAACAGTAACAAGTTTAGCCATTTTCTTATCAGCAGCATTGCTGATGGGATGGTCCTTGCAAAGGACAAGGTCGCCTACTTTAAACGGGTTGTCAATCCAGTGTTTGTCATATTTGGCTCTGCTTTTGACATGAGCTCGTTTTAAATTCCTAAGGGCTGCTGCCCAAACTTATCGGATGTCCTTAGGATCATCCGGAAAGAAATCATTTAAACTCCATAAGTTTGACAAAGGATTGTTTGGCGCATAAATGAAAACAAGTTTGAAAGGGCTAGTTTTATGTGCTTTATGATTGGCATAATTGAAAGCCATTTGAAGCCAAGAAAGATCACTGACCCAACTACTTTACTCCGTCGCATGAAAAGCAATGAGAGCAGGACGGAGGTTTCGGTTGAAACGCTCCGCATGCGAAGGTGTTGGGTAGTAAGGAGACAGGGTGATAAGGCGGATGCCATACAAAAAACATATGTTCCGAAAAATCCTTGAAGTGAATTGGGAACCATTGTCAGAAACCATAGAAGAAGGAACACCACAATTTTTAAATATTTGTGTCTGAAGAGCACGTACAAAGGTATAAGCCAGACAAATTTAGGAAACACATCCACACAGACTAATAATGTATCATTAACCCTTTTTCTTCTTGGGAACGGACAAACAAAATCAATTAAAAGTTTTTCCATAGGCTTGGTTGAAACATCAGAAGCTAGAAATCCTAAATGTGTGTTCTGAGCAGGTTTACTTAAAGCACACAATTTACACATTTTTGCTCTATCAGCAATTTCAGGATTCATTACTTTCCAAATAAAATGTTGTCGAATAGCCAAACCAATTAAAAGCAGAATGCAAGTCAGGAAGAGGAACAGATTCAATTTCGTTCTCTTGATTAACTTTGCGAAAATCCACCACCATGCTGTGTCTTCCATTGGGTTTAGGCACTTAAAAGGCTGGACTGGCGTATTGCGATGTGGATTGTTCAGTTACGCCTTTATCTAACAATTCCTGAACTTGATTTCTCAATGTTTCCATTTTAGGGGATGTTAGTTTATACGGATGGCTCTTAACGTATTCCTTATCTATTAGTTTGATATCATACTCTAATAAATCAGTTAGTCCTAATTTAGAGGTGACAACGTTAGAAAACTGTTCACAAAGGATTTTCATCGCTGACCCCTGTGACTTGTCCAAATGTGCCAAAGGATCTTGTTTTTTGCCTTTAACTTGAAACTATTTGGAATAACATGACCAGGTTTCTTGCAATAGTTACAAATGATAGTAGGTTTTGTTCAAAGCTAGCCTGAAGAGGTTTGGTAGGTACTTGCAATTTGGTAGAAGGATTTTCAGCCACATGGCTGAGGTTAGGGTCACTCGGTGTCTTTTTTTTTTATTATCTCTAAATGTTTTGGTAGGTTTGTATTGGTGAAATATATTTTCACGTGTCTGGTCAGCATGCCGAATGTTTTGAGAATGTGTGCATGCCACCCACGTCTAAATCTGCAAAAGAAGTGGGTTTAGAGACAAAAACCAAACGAGAGAATTCCTGAGGTGCTAATCCTTCCAGAATAGTGTTGACGATTTCACTTTCAGGTAACATCAACCGCAAAACAGTAGCAGCCTCTCTAATGCTACTTGCAAAGACAGAGAGAAACTCGTTAGGTTCCTGTAGACGGTTGAACATTTTAAATTACAGGTGTGTAAGAAGTCTAGCAGGAATAAAAACATGTATAATATCAGAATGGTATGCATCAGAAGTAAAATGTTGTGAAATGGCTAATCTGGTTCTTTCACTGAGAGGACCTTGAGTAAATGGGTAAATTAACTCTAGATGTTGTGCTTCTGTCACAGTTTTGCTTTGTTGAAACTTCACAATATTCTTTAAATAATCTTAAAATTTTGGCACGTGAAAATTATTAGTTGCTGGGAAATATCGCATCATACGTTCAAGTGGGTGAGTAATTTTTCCAAAGACAAGTGAAACAAGGTTAAGTGTAGTTGGAAAGACAGAAGTGAACATGTATGGATAAGTCCTATAAACTACATTAGTGTGTGGAGAAGGTGAAGTAAACAAAGGTACAGCCTGGTATGACAGTGAAACAGGTACATAGAGAGGTGTGGTGGCTCCAGAAGAATTACCACCTAGGTTGAACTGTGTAGGTTTAGAAAATGGGTTGGTGCACTGTCCTCAAGGTTAGCAAGTTGGTACAATAGGATAGAAGTCTGGGAAGTTTCTCCTTGTGGAGGTATGAGGTTATAATTTTGAGCCTCGAGTTTACCGAAGGCCTCAAATATTTCTTGAATTTGAATTTAAATATTTTCCAGCGATTGAACCTGGGATTCAGTAAGTTTTGTAGATAACTTGTACAAAAGGGTTTTTTGCGCGTCTCTTTAGGTGGGCTAACCTATTTGTAAGTCTGGGGTACGTAGGAGAACTTGGATCATCCTCCAGGTTAACAAAAATCTCTTGTAAAATTATTACCTTAGAAACGCAGTTTTTGTATTCCTTATCAATATCAATAGACTCAAAATAAATGTTTTAAATCAAGGTTTCTCAATCAATAAAGCTGCATGCAAGGTGCTTCTATAAGAAGCAGCAGTATTTTCAGGTGCCTGTGTACCTCTGATTGTACACTCATATTGGCGCTCATCTTTCCGCAGGAATTCAGGTACTATTGTTGCCATGGTTAGGTAACTGAAGACAAAAACAGAGAAAAATTCGGTGACCACAAGAAAACAAAAAACACAACACACAACAAAAACCCTAAATTAATCCTAGCGGAGACCGAAAGTATGGCACTGAGTGAACGTTACCCATGTACCAAATTCCCAAAGCAAATAGGGAAGCAACATGCAACAGCATTCACAAAAAGAAACACAAATCATCCACTACTAGCATCTGCTACCATTTTGTAATGTTTGGTGGAATTCCGCCAAACTTTACCAACCAACCCAGGAGGTCCAGGAAAGGTAAACCAATAGGGTAAACCGATCAAGACAGCTCCTAGGCCAGCTAAGCAAAGAAAGGGGAAAACAGCACTAACGTGGACACAAGTTGTTAAATCGGCGCTCCTAATTCGAGGTCAGAGAAAGGGCTGAAACTCCTTTCTCCAACACTTCACATTAAAAAATTATTTTAAGGGACCATACAAAAAATTAATTTTAATTTAAGAGCATAAGAGCCTTTAAATGTTAAACTTTATGAAAAGAGTTCGGTCTAGTAAATAAAATTATAATAAGTATTCAGAAATTATATATTTTTAATACCTTGATTAGTTGATAAGAATAATAATAAAATCTTTGCACAATGAGTATTTGGTGTTTGTAAATTAATTAATACATTAACAAATCAAGAAAAATACGTATGGCTTAAGAATATCTTAATAAATTAATTAAACAAGGGGATCCCAAAAAATCAATAAAGAACTTACATTTTAATTTTACATATTTTAACAAATTTTCAATTTTCGTGGTTCAATTAATTTTGCAGAGATTGTGATCGAATAATAAATCAAATGTCTTAAATCTGAATTACTAGTGTTGTGTGCACATCAAGTAGTTAGGACGAGAGAAGGAAAATAAATACATATAGGCTGGACTTTCCTGGCTGTCCTTCATGGGGACACTCTTGCCACTGCCGAAAGATGTTACTTCTCCATTTCGCCCATGCCTACCGATGACGGTACAGCAAAAGGACGAGTAGAAATAATGTTACTTTTACATCGGAAGATGTAGACAAGCCAAATCCCTCAAATACTGGATAGTCTTCCTTTCCTTCTACACAGCATAGAGTTGAAACCGTGTGGCGGGAACTAACTGCTGCATTAAACACGCAAACAAATATATTTAAAAGAAGAACGTCATAAAAACAATGTAACCTAGGGCGCAAAAGGCAATAAAGTGAAAGAATAAACTCACCCTAAGCGGAAAACTTGTCGGGATTACGACATTACAAAACGATAAAGAACACTAGGCGTTCGGCTGATGTTCACCCGATGATGTCTTGTCGGGATTACATTACGAAACGATAAAGAACACTAGGAGTTCGGTTCATAGAGGAAGTAAAGTATTCAAGAGTGGACACGGCCATGTTAACCAACGAGCCACTAAAAAAGGGGCACCACTCACCGGCAACTTCGGAAACAAAAACTTTTAGTTTACAGGTTGGCAACAAAAATACGTTATCTAACCTTCTGTTCAAATTTTTGGGGAAAGTATAACATTTGTAGGCCCGTTCTGCGCAATGAACAGAATCGCAATTAATTGTAGAACAGGGGTACCTCTTGATCTTCCACATTATTATAAAATTTAATTAGAATTATTCCACAAACACAAAAACAATTTACGATTCGTAGCCACCACGAGCAGTCACGAGGTCGCGAGTCTAATGCTAGACAACTTAACCGAAAAATCATTGTAATTGAAAATGTGTATTACTATAAATAAACAAAAATCTAATATATACACAATAAATGCTTGACACTCTAGTATCATAAACCACCAAACATTCAAAGATCATTGTCTTTATATTACACATAATGTTTACTTTGTAATGTTGTCGGTGCACGATGCCCTTCAAATTAGTGGCCCTAGCCACCCTATTCGGTGTCTACCCCCTGGTTCGGCTGATGTTCACGCCATGTGTAAGAAACAACAATGTCGAGACAAAGAAATGCCTAGAGGTTATAGGCCGGCATAGAGTCGTAGCTAATTGATGTTACCAAAATAGTATTACACTAAAAATAGTATTTCGAATGTATCGAACAGTATTTCCTAACATAATATTTTAAAACACACACATGTTTTAACAATCAAAACATAATATTTTTAATTTAAATTTTACCAATAAAAAATTTGTTTGATTCATTTGAAACAAATATGATTATGTCATTATTTAAGTTGGTCAGAAGTATTACACAAGAATTGTTCCAACTGTACATATAAATAATTTCCTGAAATTTCCTTTATAAAATATTAAGCAGTTTACTGTTATTAAAATTTATCCGAAGATTAAATAAATAAACAGTGCTGGGGTGGGGCAACTTTGCCAAAAAAAAAAAAATATATATATATATAGTTACTGCTACGAATAGACGAACTAGACAAATCAAAATAAACGAACAAATGCACATGTGCCAACAAACGGCACATTTGCTTTAAATTTGCTTTTTTAGAGTACATTTTTTCAGCATTTTGTTCATCCAACATTTCGCCAATGTTGACCCAACCTAATTCAATTGCAAAAGCCAACGTCTGCCCAACATAGGTCCACGCGTCATTTTGACGTTGGCCCAACCTATAATGTCAATGTTCGGCCATTGCTGGACAAATGTTGCTTTCGGGTTGGCATCCAATGTTGGACCAACGTAGGCCCGAGTGTCATTTTCATGTCAGACCAACATAATTTTTCCAACATTGGCCCAATCTTGAGGCAAACGTTGGACTTATGTTGGTCCAACCAAAAATTGCTGCTGGGGGTAGCGACTATGCTCCAGTTCTTGTTGACATGTCTCAATTGCTGAAAAAAGTGGCAACCATTCCTTGGTCTAGTTTACTCGTACAACGTACCGTCGGTAGTGTATGCTGATGAATTAATCTCTTATTAGGGTTAACCCTTAAAAATGAATGCTGTGACTATACGTTGAAAATAATAATTCAATTATATTTAAGACTTAACATAAAGCTTTATTTTAACTGTTCATTCGTCGTTCTTTTGATTACATCGCTCGTCGTTGAATTGATCATTTAGAGCACATGTGACATTTAGTCCACACGTATTTACATATACTGCAGAAAAGTTATAGCATAAGTACTCTTTGTAGGACATACCATGTACACTTACTGATTTCACGCGTTATCAGTTCGTGTTTAGACAGAGCAACAGCAATTGTAAAAAAAAAAACTTTTCTGACGATTGAAGCATATTGCCTGTGTTTGCGATTCTATTTTGTATTGCTGCAACTTACACAATCATGGAAGCAGATTACTCCAGCGTTGTTCAGCTAATTATTATATTGTCAATTACCTTTTCCCATGTACGCTTGTAAACTTTTAAGTCTTCATGACTTCCACCACGAAGAAGTTCTTGCTATAATATGGCTAACTAAACACTTCCTGTTGTGAGCATTCAGGCTGCTCTCATGACCAAATGCAGCACCGCAGTTTTTCACACTAGTAAATTTTATACGAATCGTTGATAATGCAGCTGCTGGTGTCATGTCAACTTGTTATAGCACTTCGTGTAAACACCTTTCCGCAATATTTATAGTCAGTTCCTGATGTCCGTCACTGACTTAAGTACTGATGACAGACATTGACTTACGCATTACGCAGGTTTCCTACTAGCGTTCACATTATTACAGCAGATGTTTACAGAGCTAGTGGTGATCTTTCCACAGCATCTAAGACCAAACTGACAAGATGTTTTTACCAAGCCATGCCTATAATCTTGTTTACCATTAATGTCTGATCACCGACAGGATGGAGCTTGCGATGTTACCGTAAGAGCTACTAAAAAAATATTATGAAATTTTTTTAGTTAAAATATGACAGATAGTTATTTTGTGTTGGAAATGTTCGTTTGGGGTTATAGAAGCAGGCAAAACAGGTAGGAGTGTTAGTTCATTCTTGGATGTCGTGAGAAACACTTCGTTGTCTTGCAGTCCACCAGAGGCTTGCCATTCTTGGTACAGTGCCAGCAACTTCTTCAGTTCTGCCTATCATCAACATCTCTAGCAGACCATCAACTTCTTCAGCTGCAGATCATCTTCCTGAGCTCAGGGGTTATCAAACATTGTCAAAACTTGACACAGGCTGAAGAAACAATAGCTATCATTGGTAAATGACATCGACTTCTTCAGTTTCACCAGTCGTCATTGTACACTACCGACTCCTTAAGTAATGGATTGTCTTCCTGAGCCGTGGGTGCCAACATCAACAGCATTCGACATTGCCTGTAAAGATACTAACAATTGCTGATAACTGCCAGCGACTTCTTCAGTTCTACCAGCCATCATTGTCAACAGCAACGTCAACGTCTTCATCACCAGAGGCATAATTTCTCGTCAATGCTGACTATGTTCAAGATAACAACAACCATGCCTACATTTATTACATCACCAGGCAGATCACCGACTTCTTCAGCCGAAGTGTTGGCAGAACCAATGGTATCGACATCAAATGCAACAAACAAGTACTGGTACTGCTACAAGAACTTTGCTCGTCGTTTCAATTCTAAACATCACAAACGATGCAGCATGTACAATCCTAGCCGCACATTATATGAGTGTGTCAGGTGCGGAATGACGACCAGTCACAGTGCTAATATATATAGGCATGCGAAAGTCTGCAAATATGTGGTACAACGCTTATCAGGGTTTTGCTGTCAGTTTTGCAGCAAGCAGTTCGGTGAGAAATATAGAGCACACAGGCATGAAATTCACAGCTATTCACTCAACACATCTCGAACTTGACACCAATGCAATAAATGTGGTTAAATGATTTCGCGGAAGGATGGATTAATGAAGCACATGAAGATCTGTGACAAGTCAAAAACATGTAATATAAGACACGATACCAGACGTACATCTTCTTATATTGACATTCCTGAATCTATAAAATTGAAACATGCAGTTATCAACCCTCGTAGTTCCGAAGACTAAGACTTCATGTGGTTTATGTTGGTTAGATTTGCAAAAAGTTTGCACCTGCAACGAATAGATAAGAGATATGCAGTATTTGTGAACAAACATTCTTTTAGCGGACTTGAATTCCTGACGCAGCTCTTGTGTCTCAGTGAATGTGTACTTGCTGAGTGATAGAAATAAAGTGGTATCAATTAATGTGACAAAAGAAGAAAATTAAGAACATATAGTTCTGATTTTGCTGAAGGACGAAGAGAAGAAGATTCAACACTACTGCTACATCAAGTGGAGAGAAGTGTCTTGCATAGGGCCTAACATAAAAGTAAATGTGTTCGATGATAATTGTATTTGGCTGTGTTTTTTTAAGTAAAGTAAGAGTTACAAGAAATAAGAGTACCGAACCATTGGTCCATTCGTAAAAATTTAACATTTCTTCAAAATAAGGTTTGTTTGTTTTATGAAAGTGAAGAAATAATTCTCCATAAATGTGTAAAAATAAAAACGTAAGGAAATATACATTTACTAAGCCCTTTAGTACATGCGTAACACTCAAGTTTTGGTGTCTTTTAAAGATATTTTTTAATGTTTAATAAAATTATAGTGTACAAAAAGCAACAGTTCTATTTACTACTGACAATTTCACATAACTTTGAATTTAAAAGACATAAAACTCTATGAATATGTAAAAATTAAAATTGTTATAAAATACACGTTTGGTGGGCCCTTGAATACATGCGTAATAATTCATAATTTTCATGTGTTTTAAAGATATTTTTATGTTCGAAAAAAGTATAGTGTATAAAATTCAACAGATCTATTTACTATTGATTATGTAATATAACTTTCAACTTAAAAATTACATGATATTTATTGTGATTAAAGTCGCACTGTAACATATGAAGAATATATAACTATGCCAAGAAAAAAATCAGTGTTATATTTTTAAAAAAATGTTACACTTAATGCGTTCAATTGCTGGGGGCCTGGTGCCTGTGAAACATAAGTGAGAGATTTTGTCAGCACTCAACATCAAAGTCTTTAGTGCTGGTGAGGGGTGACATTAGGTGAGTATGGATCAGTTCCGGAATGAAAGGGAGGGGATACGGGAGATCCCCGAGAAAACCCGCCGACCAATGGCATCGTCCGACACGATTCCCACATGCGAAAATCCGGGGACCGACCCAGCCAGGAATCGAACCCGTATCGTCTGGTGGGAGGCGAATGGTCTAACCATTCTGTCGTCTGTAAAACAACTCAACATTTTATTCGCCTTAAGGTTTTTGTTGTGCCAACTTGAAGTTGTAATATAGAGCTAAGAACGAGCAGTCGGTAGTAGACAACCACATATAAAGTATATAGACGGAACACCTGCAATGTGTAGCCAAGTAATATTGCGATGAGCTGCATTATGCTGGTTCAAGGACAATAGTGAAATGATGCAGAGCATTATGTAAAGTTGTATGTGTGAAACAAAACCATACAAATGTACATAATTGAACAAAAACTTGTAAACTGAATAAAAAAAGTTTTAATCTATGCAAAATCAGGGACCTAATCTCACTGTTGGTATGTACGTACATAAATAAGCAAAAGTGATTATATAAAATTATTTAAAATATGTAATATTTTTATTGCGGTCTCAAAGTATATTATAATTACTACGACAATACAAAAAGAGTTCAGCAGTGTATGTGTTTATTCAAACGATGAGAAAGCTTCAAATTTTCAAAGGGAACAAGTTTATACAAGTTACTTTAATAATACATAATTATTTATGTACGTCATGATAGTTTGTTTTTAATGTATGTCTGAAACTTGCAAGTAGTATTATTTGTTGAACATGTAAACAAAGATTAAAATAATATATTAACTTAAGGAAGACACACTTAGAACTACAATTTTTGCGTTAATTTTAGATAAACCTTTTGTAAGAATTAATTTCTTTCCACAGCACCTGCAAAACCAGCTACGAGTATATTTAATTTTGATGTATTTATGTTAATTGCCTTTGTCGTAACTGAATATTCCTGGCTGATCTATTTTTGATGTCGCCTGCAAGGTGGTAATCCCCTCCACTATTTTCGTCGCCAGTAAACGATGTCATGTCGTTATGATGCCAGTGGTTGAATTAATCGGTATGTGGCATACATAACTGAATATACCTGCATCTACTTCTCAAGCGAGTTCTTCGTACTAACTGTAGCTTACATCCAATCACATACCGTTTGATTAAATATTTAGAGATGACAGCGTCCACTGGCGGGTTCCTCCGTCACCAGAAATAAGAAACTTATACGTCACTAGAAGCTAGGAATAGACGTAGCTACCCCTATTAAGTAGTCCTTGCCAGGAACGCATCATGGAAAAAATAGATCGTATGTCATTGCAGTGCAACAGTAAGGGTACATAACATGCGTGTTGTTCAATCCGTATCGGTATGAAACTCGTAGGGGCACATGCATATAAATTAAACAAAAATGTTTCCATTTGACTACGAGGTGCCGCCATGCTGTTCTTTGTCAGCTTTAACTAGCATATACTGAATTTAAAATATAAACTTAATATAAATTTAGTAAGTGCTATGATATGTTCATATTTTACACATCTTTGTATTTATTATACTGTTCCGAGCGGGAAACAATGTACATGTATGTACCCCTGCATGGAAGATTTATTTGTTATGATGCTTAAGGCGGCCGCCTACCCCACGCTTCAAATGTGATGCAGTGTGTTCGTAAACAGGTTTTTTTTCTACGAAAATATTCCACGGGTGCCCGTTGTGTCAACGTATGAGAAGAAAACAAACTTCAGAGAAGGTCGGAACCTCATTGTTAAGACGCCACACTCATTATAAACACTGTTTATAAGCCCTCTAGCATGGCTAAAAACGGCCTTTTCAGACTTCCGTACTTCAAAATGTACTAACCAGATGTACGTGAAACTCAGACTACGACCTGCACTGAATTTAGTTCCAGACTTTCCACCAATAAAGTTGTATGGTCACCGCTTAATGCAACATAGTAAAATCCGTTCGGCGTGAACCTTGCACGCTAGTTCAGCGCATTGCGCATTTGATGCGCGCTTCAAGTTCGACCTTACTGCTTCGTCACTTTTGAGCCTCTCACGCGCGGGTAGGCGGGGCCCTTATGTCTGCAGAGTCATTGTATCATTTACTGTTTCAAGCGGAAACATATGCCTACTATTTCAGCGCAGACGATTTTGGTGCATGATTCTTGCGTTCCCAAGTCAAATACCGTAAGAACGTCTCCTACATGCGCGTCAGAAGCGATGGAGCTGTATGGACGACCTTGAATCTTGCATCAAAAGTCTGTCACAACAAACCAAGTACTGAGCCATGTAATATTCTCGCTAATCCATTTGTAGTATGTAGCGTTAAGTAGCGACCTTACAATTACATTTGTGGAGAGTCTGTAGCAATGATAAGTGTACGTTCCAATCTGAGATTTATATACTTCCGATTACTATATATTTCGAAGTACAGCAGGCTGGAAAGGTACTTTTAGCTATGTTGGAGGGCATAGAAACGATTTTTTTTCATTAACGTGGTGTCTTAATACAGATATACTGTTTGTGTTCGAAGTGTATTTCCTTTTCGTACATTGGCCCAATACTGGTTGTTTGTGGAATAGTCTTGTTAAAAAACGTATTTCCCTCGCATTGCAATGTATTTGAAGCTCGTTGTAGGCGACGGACTTAAGGCTAAATGTCCCCATTTTAAATCTGACTGTCACCACGACGAGGCAGCACGAAAATGAGCAAATATTTCTACAGAAAAAACTTGGCAACCCACGTACGGATTTTTAAAGCGGGGAACGGCATTTTACATCGTAATACCATACTAATGTAGGTAATTAGTTTTCATGTCATTAAAATTATCTATGTAGTAATGTTTTAAAAATAATGCCAAAAATGCAATGTTTATAAAAGTCTCCTTAACGGAACATGGCCTTGAGTTAGGAGGATTCCACGCAATTTACAGATTTTGAATAGGTCAAATATTTTTGTTGAAAACAGGAAAATAAGATATTAACATGTAAGGTTTCGCGGTGCAGGATCCCCGCCCCACCCCTTTTTTTCCTTCGCCCATATAACAGTGTTAACGCGACAATCGGCCTCTGGTGTGCTTCCAAGGTCAAAAGCATCTTTCCCATCTCTCTCTTGGATTGATATATGTTACTGTTTGAAAAGACGTAAGGCTGGGTGTTACATTTGTAAGACAGTGTGGTAATTATAGACAGTAACATTCAACAACAAAACCAACTATGCTACCGTTATTCAGACACGGTTGTTATTAAGCATCATCCAAGCTTTCGCCTGATGGTAATTCAGGAAACCGTGAAAAAGACGAAGCAATTTGCGTTTCGTTTTCTACAGAAGGCGATTACGTACGTCTCAACTATGTTTCTGACTCGCAGGAATAAATGTCTTGGACATGCTAGTTATCTTTTGTGTGTATGCAAAATGTCATAAATCGGTGCAGATATTGCAGATAAAATTATTACGTGACAAATTTTGTTTATTTTAAGAAATGATGCACTCTGCAATGTATGAGTTGCATATTGCATGGGATGAACACACGCAAACTGGGTTTTTCATATCGAACTATACAATGTGTCTATCTATAGTCATTACAGGCACCACTTTGTTGTGTCTCTTTTGAATTTAGTTCGTAAAAGTCGGATTTATTACTACATTCTCACACATTAAAAGTTTTTATAGCTGCATTTAGGAAATTAACCCTATTACTTCAATTACCCCCCCCCCCCCCAAATTATTTTTCTTAATCATACCACCCGTGACGTGTATGCACTATGCGAGTACAGAAATGTAAATTGTAAAATATAGTTTACATTATCATAAAATAAATTGATGCTGTTCAACAAAAAAAAAATAAATAAAATAAACACATGTTTCCTAAATCAATAATCGGGTCTCAGCATCATACATTGAACATGCAGCTAGGCGAAAAGGCAGCTATAATAATTATTAGCAAAGAATGTGTACAGTGTCTCGTACCTGTAATAACTGCAATTACATCGAAACCTCGGAGTATTGCTATTTACTTAGAATTCGTTTCCATATTTATCAATAGTTAAGGAAGATGGATGGAAATAGTATTTCCAAATGTAATGAAATGTCCAAAGCTCCTTGTTGAAATACATGAAAACGTAAATTGGTTTTTCAGTAAAGGAACCAAATACTCTTATCATTTATGCACGATAATAATATGTATGAGGGAAAATGGGTTCCTGTTCATGATTTGATTATGAAATGTGGTACCAGAATTCAGAACTGACCGAGGGAAATTTTGCTTTCACAACAGTGTTTCTTATTCAGCAAAAGTCTACATAGAATAATATTTGAATGTACATGTGTCTACGTATTTGTGTGTAATTCAATCCCAGAGCTACATACTACACACAAGGTACAATAATAAAGTATGAGAAATTTGTATATTAACAAAGTGAAAATAAATGAACAGTTATTCAGTACTGTAATAGTAATTTCGTCTTTCAAAACACTTTTCGCAACTAAATTAATTAAGTGTATTGCAGAATGTAAAAATTACTTTGTTTATACACCTTAGGAAATATGTTATAGTCTTATTATAATTATTTTTGTGATGCGTTTGTTTGATAAGGCTAACCTTTGAACAAATAACTATTTACACTTTCACAGCTCAGTACACACAGATGGGCATTCGAAGATGAAAAACACTTCCAACAAGTAACATCGGCAAAGTCCCTCACTCTTGTCCGGTGAGTAAGTATTCATTGGTACCTATTCCACCCCTCACCACCACACAACTGGTTAGTGATCGCTGATAAAGTAATCATTGGTCATAAAGTTTAGTATGCTTTCTTGGGTATTACGAAACTTGGATAAATCTTGCACGATACCACTGAATAAAAGTGACTTGTTCCGTAACGAAAGTATAGTGAGTGACTGCCACGTTACAACACTAAAGAAGGAGATTTCCCGACAATGTAAAAAAGTTAATTGTGTATTTTAGATTTGTCAGGTTCCCGTATCGGTGATGAACTTATCATTCTGAGGTCGATCAGCTCTGGAAGAATGACTTCCTCATAACAAAAACTCAACTTTTGAATCATTTTCGTGTTTCAGATTTCATTGTTTCTCTCCATTTATTCAATAGGTAAGTCTTTATATGTCCAAAATATAAAGTAACATCTTATTCTCTGAATGATTTGGAGTTGTCCCTGTATCAGGAAGTTGTTATTGTGGTTCAGTTTCAGTTTGCTCGTTTTCGGATCTATGCAAAAATTATTTAACTTGACAGAGGCTTCTGGAATAGTTATGTCTTTGGCAAATTCCGGGCACTTGGTTTCAACTATTGCAAGTCTCAGAATACCCCATCAGGAGAAGCACTCAAAAACCCAAACGTTTTGTGGACAAACAATCCACAGGGATTGACAACTAGGCCAGTTTTTTTCCCTCGAAACTCTTTCTTGCAATGTGTTCGTGATTGCGTCCATGTTGCATCACTTGAGAACGATATCTTTCGTACAGCAACTTTTTTCCTGCTGAAGTCCATTTTGACCTCTTTTTGTAGTTGCACACATGTCCGAAGTTTGAAGTATTTAACCTCTCCTTTCGAGCAAAGAACCATTTTTCATTTTCGGTTTGTCTTCTTGTATGTACCTATAACTGTTTTCAATCGTAGTCATAATTCCAACACTTTCTTTTTTTGTTTTTTAAAATCTTCCATTTCATTGTTATCAGTATCCAATTGGTTACATAGGGCGCCACAATCTTTTGGTAACTGCATTTTCCTGAAATCAGAAAATAAAACAAATGGAAAGGAACTGTAACGTATCATTCAGCCATTTGTTTATCAACCGCTATTTATTAATAGTAGTACTTTACTTTTACGTAATATTTCCTCTCATATTCTGAAACAATGCCAATGTATCGCAGTAAGAAGTAGTTAATTATCTATTCATGTTACAAGCAAGTAATATTGTACATGTTTTAGTAACCCAGTTGTGAATAAAGTACGGATACAAAAAACATATGTACTTTTTGTTCTTTATATTTGTGCATTTGTTTTTGCTTCATTCGAGCTCCTATTTGAGAAATATCACTACATATTTAACCAGAAACATATGGAAAGATAATGGAACGTCCAGTTATAAGTATTATTAACCTGGTTTGGTTCTAACCTGTTTAGTGTTTGTCTGTAGTTCACAGAACATCTGGCATTGCACTTGACCCACTATAACATTACACATATGTTATGCATAATTTAATAAACATTTGGTTCATTGTTTCGGAAGAATGATTTCTCCTCTCATTCACTGTTGCCACACAGAAAACAGCCAAAATAACATCGACTTTGATAATATGGTGTACATATTGTAACCAGCATATAGCCTTTAAATGTAAATAAACAACATATGTATTGTAAATACTGTAAATTAGGTTAGAATAGTCGTAGAAAGCCAGTTGAAATTGCATTGTAATTAGGATTTTTTGTTTTATGTGACTCAATTGCAAAACTTGGTTTAAAGTAATTAATGTGTAATATAGTTTTGAGTACTGGCGAGAGGCGCAGTATGACCAGAGGATTGTGGCATCGTGTCACAGCAGATTGACGCTTAACACAGCAGGGGAGGGAAAGTTAGGAAAACATGGGGTGAAAGCGAACAAACAGCCTTGAGCCGACGAGGGACATGTGGCGGGGATACTGAAAATATTTGGGTACCTAGAGGCATGGTTACGCCCACCCCCCTGCTGTGCAATTTAATATTAACTTTATAATTAGTCATCAGAATTTTATAAAATTTTGTAAATAAGTTCAGAGGGATATTAATGTTAATGTGTGTGAATTTTAAAAAGATGCAATAAATTGATACGGAGGAATAGCAGGGTTTGTTGTCGTCGTTACCCACGAGAGACGCGATTGGCCGAAAGTTTAGATGGGAGCGGTCCTAGGAGAATTCGCCACCTAGGCGCGAAGGCGAAAGTTAAGAGGACTCCGGCAACTATCTCCACGAAGGGTGGACGCATCGCGGGGAACCACCGCAGCCGATTGTGGTAATCCACGTATATATAGGGACTCCTGAGGAAGCCTCTGCGAAGGGTGGACGTGTCTCCTGGAGCCACCGCGAACGATTGTAGTAAGCCGAGTATATAAAGAGACTTCTGCTGCAACCTTCACGAAGAGTGGACACAGGTCGATTCGCGGAAATTCGCGGGAAGCCGCATATAAAACTGATTCTGGCCGCGACTGTCACTAAGAGTGCGATATTCGTGGGAGGTTGTGGTTAAAAGCTTTAAAACGATACTCAGTACAGCATATCATCTCTTGTGGGACTGACGGAACAAGTTCAGGGTTCAGAATCATCGAAGTACATAAATGGACGGTGTTTTTAATCAATATTAATAGATCTCCACACAACATTATGAGGAAGAGAGAGGATATAACAAATTGGCTCCACAACTAAGCGGCTAAAGTTCGTGCACGAAGTACGCAACTCGCGATTCGCGATACGAACTCAGAACCGCGACCCTGAGACGAAGAGCGACGAGGTGAGCTGTGCCATGGGACGAGCGACTGCTGGGTACCGACACACAGGGGCACGCCTAGTGCAACTTTTACGGAGGCGAGGGTACAGAGAACAGGCGTCTTCAGAGAACAACAGGACGATGACGGAGTCGGAGACCCCTGATGACAGCACGACAACACCACACCACGACATCAGTGGCGACGCCTGACGACAACAGCGACGAGGTCAGCATGCTATATTTTAGTGAGTGACGGACATCGTCTTTCAGCAGACAGTCATGATGGCAGAGCGACGAGGACAGCGATGCTGATATGTGTGTGTAATGTATGTGTAGGCGACACACATATAGATAGGTTGTTTTCAGGTCGTAGATGGAGACACGACATCGGTTGGCCATTTGTCGAAAAAACAGAAATGTTTCTCCCAAAGGAACAAGGGTTGGCTGAGGCAGGTAATGTCACGGATTCAGTTCAGACCGTGGAGTTGAATTTTATGTGTGAGCCGAGAGTCGAATGGGTTACTGAATCAATTGAAAGCGCGACGAGAGTAGATGTGGCCTCAGACAGAGCAGTGGATTTGTTCTCTTGCGGACCGAGTTCGAGACAGGGTTCGGACAGCCTTGAAGTCGTGATGTCAGACGCAGAGAATACATCAGAGGTAAATGCGAGTATGTCAGGGAATGACAGTACGGTCACATTAGATTGGCAGGCTATTTACAATAATTTGCTGACAGCTATAGTGGGCAGAATGACGACTATAGAGATGAAAATAGAAGGAAGCATGACTGTCGTGAAGAAAATTGTAGAAGGGATTATTACATATCTGAAAGGGGAGATTAAAAGTATTATGCGCGATATCGAATAGTGCTTGGCAGGGAAAATAGATTCACTTACAGAGTAGATACACTGGAGGTAGCGACCATGCAGAAATTTGAAGAGCATCGCGACAAATTTATTGCAAGCCTAGAAAGTAACACACAGGAATTGCGCAGGGAATTCCAAGAACACCTAGGTGGACGCAGGAAAAATGTCTCGCAAACTGTACGAGGCATAGGTGAACGAGTGGAGACAGTTGCAGAACTACAGGAACAACAACTGCGCGAAATAACTGCAGACATGCAGGTGGCCATGACACAGTGCGATCGTGTAGAAACACAAGTAACACGAGTAGAGAATGCCGTAAGTTATATGAGCTCTAAGGTAGTCGCAGTAGAACAAGCACAGGCAGAGACTCTCAAGAGATCAGTAAGTAATGTGCCGACAGGAACGATAACTACAGTCGCGCCGCCTAACATAGAGAGGCTAGTACCGTTATTTAGCAGCTGAACAGAACATGCAAGACCGATTCGTATTATCCGGCGCATGGATAAGTTTGTCAAAAATTTTCCGTGTAGCGAGGCAGTGAGAGTAGAGTTATTCCTTAGTCGTCTGACTGGCCCTGCCGACAATTGGGTGCAAGTAGCATCAGAAAACTGGGATAGCTATGACGACTGTCGTACGGCCTTCATTTTACGTTTATGGTCGCCTATGATACAGGATAGGCTCATGCATCACATTTATCAGGGGCGTTATTCGGCAAATGAGGGACTGTCGATGGCAGACTATGTGCGGGAAATTATCGACGAGAATGCACTTCTAGATAATGCTTTCACATCAGCGCAATTAATACACCACCTGCAAAGCACCTGCCGTTGTACATTCAGAATGCAGTAATAACAGCAGAAGTCACTGCCCCAGAGGACTTCATCATGCTGTTGGAGAGATTCGAGATGCAGGTGGACCTGGGCGCTCATCCAGTACCGTGGCGAGAGACGAGGCAGGGACAGCTGTGAGAGAAGCGACCCAGGAATTATCAGTCAGCAGGAGCGCGAGTACTATGGAAAAAGATGGACGGGACGGCAGGGAGGCCCGAGCGACCATGAAATTCGGGGTGAAAGAACCCGCAACAATACAGGCTACGAGGAGGCTGAGAGACCGGGAAGCTGCCATAGACCAGTGGACGACTTGCAGCCCGGTCAAGGTCGCCAGGAACACAGAACAGGCGAGAACAGTCACGAAAAGGGAACGGATGTAAATGCCATCCAAGTCCACGAACAACCATCGGAAAACTAGGCGAAACTAGCAGCGAAAATCCCCTGCTGCTAGGGACCCTTAATGAAAGCTGGATGTTGTGTTCATTAGCGAGATGTCAGGTCAATATTGAAATTGATGAGGCGGAAAAGGACGACTCGTGGGACTATTCACCAGCCATAGGCAGGATAGGTGCTGAGAATCGCCGACCTTGAAAATAAAAATATGTGGGTACCAGTTACATGCGTTAATTGATACAGGAGCCGAGGTGTCGGTAATGAACCGGTCTGTGTTTCACAAGCTAGTACGAGGTGGGCACGAGAAAGAAATCGTTATCCTGCCGACCACCGGGATAACCCTGGTTGGAATCAGTGGCACAAAAATTAAGGGCACGCGAAAACAGGTAGTGGCTGAAGTACAAATGGGCGGCGCACATTTTACGGTGAATTGTATCATGGCGCTGGACATTAGGGCGGAGATTATTGGAATGGATATGCTGAGATGGTACGAAGCGAAGATCGCCTGCCGCCAGTGCACAATAGAACTTCGTGTCGATGGCCAGCATTATACGTTTACGTGGGATGGAAGCCCCTGTCTGCACAATGGATACCTACCTATTCTGCAGCTCACGCAAGCAGACCAGTGGCACGTCGAGTATTCTACAAGTGGGAAGGTCATGTCCAGCGAGGTAACAGAACAAAACAAATTACAGATCGAGGATAGGCCACCAGGCATGCTGGCCAATCGACAGTGTAAAGGGCTTAATGATATTCTTGAAAAGATTGCGGCAGTATTTACGCAGGAACAAAGGAGGATGAAGTCCTATGTAAGCCAGTTCAAGGTCAAACCACATCAGCCATATGTATGCCAAGTTTACCCTGTACCGCAGAAGTTACAGCTGGCAGTAGAAAATTAAATTAAGAAGTTGCTTGCTGCTGACATAATAGAGAGGAGCGCGTCACAATATGTAAATCCGCTAGCGGTGGTACCGAAAAAGCAGGGCTGTGTTAGGTTCTGTCTCGACACACTGCCGGCTGAACCACTTAATATCACAAGAACACGAGTCGCCAACACCGGTCAACGAACTTTTGCAGCGATTTAAGGGCTGTAGGTACTTCTCCCATATAGACTTGGACGCATCATACCTACAGTTACCACTGTACGAAGACTCGCGCCAATACACGGCATTTCAGGTTGGAGGACGCATATACCGGTTTAAAAGGTTGCCTTTTGGTGTAAACCTTAGCGTAAGCCATTTCATCAAGGCTCTGGAGGCAACCCTCGGATCAGAAGTTATGTCATACATGACCATTTACGTGGATGGAATAGTGGTGGCATCGAAGTCTTTGGAACAACACTTGAGACAGCTAGACGGGGTGCTTAAGCAACTCAAGGAAGAAGGTGTCACCGTTAACAGGGTAAAGTCTGCATTTGTACAGCCGCAAATAATGTTTCTTGGACACGTGATAGATGCGGACGGATTAAGGATCGACCCAGCGTGAGTAGAAGCAATAACAAAATTTCCATTGCCAACGAACAGGAAACAATTACAGAAGTATCTGGGCGTGTTAAACTTCAATAGGAATTGTGCTAGAGTATGCCGAGATCGTGGCACCATTACAAGGATTAATTAAGAAGGGCATGACTTGGAAATGGGGGACCGAACAGCAGGATGCCTGGGACAAAATTAAGAAAAAACTGCATGAAGCTCCTGTTCTGTACCACCGAGACTGGGAATGCGAGTTTCACATCTCGTGCGACGCTTCAGGAATAGCCTTGCGAGCGGTACTGTACCAGGAAAATAGCGCCGGCGAAACGTGTCCGATTGTATTTGCAGGCAGGGGCCTTAAGGGAGCAGTTGATTATACGATACTGGAGAAGGAATTAATGGCTCCTGTGTACTCGTGCAATAAGTTAAGGTATTTTATTCACGGGAGAAGAGTGATTGTGCACACCGATCACAAGGTGTTGATTTACATAAACCAGTACCGCCTACTTCACGGCCGCATAACGAGGTGGATTTTGGCCTTACAGGGATTCGACCTAGATGTCAGGTATGCGCCACCCAGTCAGCAGGTCGTCGCCGATACTCTGTCGCGCAGCCCACCTGACGGTGACAGACGCGGCCAAGATCACTGAGAATTCGCGGTGCTAATAATAAAACCCTCGCATAGAAGTGAGACGAGGGACTTGGAAGAACCGTCTATCAGCAGGGGAGGAAAGAGATGAATTCATCTGTAAGATACGAGAGCTGTTGGAAAAAGAAGCGGGTGAACACTATATACACAAGAGTTATTGTATACATGAGCAGTTCCTGTACCAAAAATCTAAGTCGGGTGTATGGCGTCTGTGTATTCCAGCGGAGGCAAAAGGAGACCTTATCAGACCATGAGCGATTGGGTCATTTTGGCGCAGCGAAGAAGTTAGTGGCCATACGAGAGCACTGTGTATTCAAAGGCATGCGCAGAAAGGTCCGATAAATAGTGTGAAGGTGCGACGTCTGCCAACGTACGGAACCGAACCCGTGACCATTAAAGGGCGAAGCTGGGGTGGTATTAGCGAGCAAGAAGCTAGTGACAGTCAACATGCATGGTCCGCTCATAACTTCCCGGGGCGACTACAAGTACATCTTTGTGGTGCTGGATGTCTTTACCAAGTACGTAAGATTGTTTCCCTTAAGGAAGGCGAATGCACGAGCCATTACAGCAAAGGTTGTCGGGAATTACTGTAAGGAAGTAGGCACGCTGGAAGCAATATTGTCAGAAAATGCGACAGTATTCGTAGGCGAAACATGGAATAAGGCTATGAAGGAACGTGGAATAAAAGTGAAACACGTGTCCATATATCGACTGGCAGGAAACCCAGTAGAACGATTCAACAGGGAAGTAAATCGCCTGCTCCGACTACTTGCAAGAAAGCGACACTCATCAGGGGCAACCTACTTAAGAATGGTGGAAAGATGTCAGAACGAAACACGACAAGAGGCGACGGGATGCATGCCTTATGAACTGTGTTACGGGGAGTTGCCACCTCGCTGGATCTCGCGCCTAGTTCGATTCCCACCACTGCCATTGCGCGACCAAGAGGGGCTATGTAAGAGAGCATTGCAGAGCATGTGGCGCGCAGCAGAGCGGCGTAAACAGCAATGAATGACAGGTCGGCCTGCGGATAGACTGCAGGAAGGGGAGCAGGTGTTTATCAGGAGGACGCAACTGTCATCAAAGTTGAAAAAGCGGGCCGCGAAAATGGTGGATATATACGAGGGTCCATATGTAGTGATCAGGCAAGTGGGAAAGGGTGCCTACGAGATAGACGAACCAGGTAGCTTGCGTAGGCGCGGAGTTTACAATATATACAGGTTGAGGACATATCATGTTAATGCTACGAGGTGATGGATTTGATGTCATAGTGAATAGAAGAGATTGGTAGTCACGTGACGACTGATAAAATCCACAGATTTTTTGTAAGGAAATGTCTGTAAATATAAGGGGTGTATTATAAAAATTAGTATAGGATTTGAGGTTTGTCAAGGATAGTTTTTTGTATGGTGTAGATAACCTTCGTACCGGGTAAAGAGTCGCAGAAGAAATTTTATTCTGTACCGACCGAGGATGGCAAGGCCACTTTTGTGTAGGAGTTTTCTCCACGGGGGTGTACGGCACAGGATGGGCTGTTATTTGGTGTCACAATAGAGGGCCAAGTCCGGACACTGTAACGAATTCGACCCAGGAGGAGCTTTTACTAACTGTAGGCTAGGGTCGATTCTTTGCACTTTTTCTTTCAGGAATTTTGTTAAAAGCCAAGCTGAGCCCTTGTCCCATATTTACAGTAAATGGCCAATCAATGCCGCGCCTCACAAAGCAGTGTAAATATGTGTGTCGCTAGGTAGGGAAAAGAAATAACGTGAAGTGTGAATGAGAGGGTTTTACAGGCGTCAGAAGTGTCGATACAGCCTCCTCTACTGATGTCAAAGTCAATATCGACACTGAGGGTATATGTAACCGACTTATAGCCTCTAAATGTAAATAAATAACATATATATTGTAAATACTGTAAATTAGGTTAAAATAATCGTAGAAAGCCAATTGAAATTGCATTGTGATTAGGGTTGTTTGTTTAATGTGACTCAATTGCAAAACTTGGTTTAAAGTTTTTAATGTGTGATATAGTTTTGAGTACTGGCGAGAGGCTCAGTATGACCAGAGGATTGTGGCATTGTGTCCCGGCAGATTGACACTTAACACAGCAGGGGAAGGAAATTTAGGAAAACATGGGCTGAAAGCGAGCGAACAGCATTGAGCCGACGAGAGACACGCGGCGTGGATGCTGAAAATTAGGGCACCTAGAGGCGTTGCTACGCCCACCCCCCTGCTGTGCAATTTAATATTAATTTTATAGCTAGTCATCAGAATTTTATAACATTTTGTAAATAAGTTCAGAGGGATATTAATGTTAATGTGTGTGGACGCGTCTCGCGGAGCCACCGCGAAAGATTGTAGTAAGCCGAGTATATAAAGAGATTTCTGCTGCAACCTTCACGAAGAGTGGACGCGGGTTGATTCGCGGAAATTCGCGGGAAGCCGCATATAAAACTAATACTGGCCGCGACTGTCACTAAGAGTGCGATATTCGCGGTAGGTCGTGATTAAAAGCTTTAAAACGATACGCAGTATAGCATATCATCTTTTGGGGGACTGACGGAACTAGTTCAGGGTTCCGAAGTATCGAAGTACATAAACGGACGGTGTTTTTAATCAATAATAATACATCCCCACACATAATTGAGAGAAAGAAAGATGATATAACAATATGAAATTACAAAGTATATGTGTGTGAATGTGTGTATGGACAGGGGTTCGTCTACATGTGTATTTACGTAAAATTATTTGCATGGATTAATAAAAATGTGATGTCCTCCATTACTTGTACAGGCCAAACATCTTCCTCCGATTTGATGTTTTCGCTGGCTTTGTCATGTCTAGTAGTTAGAATGTACAAGTACGCATTTTATTTTTCATAATTTACATTCTAACTCCAAGAGAAACAATATCAGGGGACACGTAAGTATACCGAAAGGGTTCATTTTTGTCATGAAGTACATAACTATTTGATTTTGTCCGCCTAAAAATTCCGCTCTTGTGCATCATCCCTCAATTACGACAAATTTCCAGGGCCAAGTTATTAGTAATATGATTATTATTTGATTTAATTTATATTTATAATAACAATAAGTGGAAAACTGCATTCCATATATCTTACCACGTCTGAATGAATGTTTTATGTTAGCATATAACAATACATTGTTCCTACACCTGCAATTTATCTATCCTATTATGATTAAGTAGTATGGCATTGTTTTAACTGATATGCACAGACATGAAATTGAAGTGAAGTAGGTTCTACGGCACTGTAGGCAAAAGTCTTGACTGCCAACGAGCGTAAATGATATTAGTATAGAGTATCTTCGAAATGAAGGGGCTGCTAAATGGAAGAACCCCGATAAAACGCACTGACTAGCGACATCGTAAAGCATGATTTCCACTTGCGAAACTACCGGAGTTACCTGGCCGGGGATTGAACCCGGATCGCCTTGGTGGAAGGCGAGCGATCAAACCGCTCAGCCACCGCGGCCCACTAATAACATTGATCACGAAATATTTTTCCAATATATTTACAAATACACCAACCTCAACAGTGTATTACATACCTCTTAGTGACAAATTATGTAGGTTCGCAAGGAAGCTTTCGGGAATCTGAATCGCATTGTGCAGTTACAGTGATTGACTGGATTGGCGATGGATTCAGCCATCCATTTTCTATATTAGTGTTGACAAAACCAAGGCTTGTTTCCTGTAATTACTAGCCAATTAAATAAATAACTACAAAATTGCTACATTCGGTACCTATATCACTAAAAGGTGAGGTTAGAGGTTTTTACGGCCCTAGGTCTTCAGTGCCGATGAGGGTGAAATGAGGTGAAGGACAACACAACATCCATGCCCGTCCAGATTCGAACCTGTGTCCTCTCGCACCGCAGACCGGCGCCGTACCGACTATGCTATGGATGCTGGCAATATCACAAAAATAATACGCACGAAGATAAAATTATTATTGTTATACTGACAAATGAGTAAGCACCAATCTCATAACTTACATTAACCTGTATCCGCCATTTTACTACGCCACAAGGTAATGTTTCTTTTTCTTTTCGCTGTTAAAAACAATATTTTCTTTCTTCCTCTTTTTCTTGTCATGGCTTCACACACCACTGGTTGGCTAATTGAAGAGGTGTCTGCATGGGTCAGCGCTGTTTGTGACCATATCCCCGGTAGCTTTGCTTCTAACACTGTAACATCATCACTTGGAACGATAATAAAAAGAAAGGTAAAATTAATATAAAACTGTATACAACTATCCTTACACTTATTTCATCGATAAATTTAACCTAGCATCATATTTGAATATATGTTACTAATTATAGTCACCTATTCCTCAAACACATATTTTGTGAACTAAATATGGATACATTACATGTAAGCTGTGGAAGAATAAGTATGAATTTATTGAGCTAAATATAAGGGCGTCTAATGATCACTTTATCGTGAACAGTAATGTGTATATATATACGAATGCACAATCTAAGCACAAGAAATATTAGTATATTACTTACTCTTCCATAAGCGTCTTCCTCGCATCAGGTATTTTTCTTTTGTAGGACAGCCGTAGTACATGTTTCCCTTTCACTGAGAATCTATGAGTATTTTCTATTTCGGCACATAATATACCTAATACACAATTAATTCGAATACTAAATGTAAACGCACATATTATTGTTCTCCGTTATAAATAAAGGAGGAGCATTCATTTTCTTGCTCAGCTAACTAGAAACGACGATACGATTGGCAAGGACAACCATATCTTGTATGTGGATACTGCCTCTTGCTGTGCTGCCACCTATGAATTGACAAGCGGGTGGCACCAATAGCTGTACAGTAAATGAAATTGACAAAAAATAGAAATACAGCAGCATTCTCATAGGCTGAAATTCTTAAATGCACGGAAGTGGGGGGGGATAGGGTGTTTATGTAGGCCTATATGCGTGTAAGCCTGCTTCAGTTGCTGCGGCCTTGAAAATATTGTGAAGGCTTTTATACCTCCTACTCCCTTTCGCACAATCCAATTCGTCGCATTACTTATCACATACAAAGGCCAGCAGACATATGCATGTGCTACTTGACCAGTGTTATTCGTTACTTCTCTTTCCAATCCTATAAATCATTACTTTACACGTAATTTAGTGATAAATCGTATTATCGTCCTATCAGTCAAGTTTTATTGTTGTTTTGCACTATTTTTGACATTTTTTACTTTTCTTCTTTGGCAAACAAAAATATTCATTTATATAACACGTATTTCATGTCGTATGATCGAAATATTATACACATATTAATTTTTACGATACATCACTTCAGACAATTGTAATCGTATCATTGTATCTGGATGCTTTCAGAAAAATTTGAAAATCTTAGTGCGATTTATATTGCCGTGTTCATTCGTCAACAAATAAGAGAACTAACAGCTACCACAAGCACGCACGTAACAGTTATAAAATGCCAATTGATATTGCGAGAGTAGAAACACGAGTGAAGCATTTGTACACTGTCTATTAGATAAGCAATACGCGCATGACAGTGAAAAAGTACCAGGCATACAGGCTGCAAACATAGTGAAGTGGCTACAGCAAATATTATACAAGGATAATATAGGAAACTCATCTGAAAAACACGAGACGATTTATTTGGTTCCAGCTCCTGCCGACAAGAGCGATGTTCCTTCTGTAGTAGCACATTGCTCTATGAATAGTTCAAGTTTCGTGTATTGTTATGTATAAATTGAAATGTAATTATGATTTTAAGATGTAGACATACTCTGTTTGATATTATTTTCATAAGTTAAAATTTAAAATATTAATAAACACTTTCTCATACCATTAGCCTAAGAGAAAATTCGTGTGTAAATTTGTAAACACCATAGAACATAGAGACATAAGAACGTAAATTTTGCTAGTGTTTCCAGCTCTCGCCATCGATAACACGTCTCGCGCATTAACAATGGTAAATAGCTGGAGTTTTCCATATTGTCCTTTACGATATTTGGCTACAGAACTACTTACCGCCCAAACACAGACGTATTGGCGTGCAAATCTGTAGTCGTCTGTCAGTATTACGACAATAAGATTTATCGCAAAATTTTATGTCTGCTTTACAATCGAGGTACCGAGAAACTGGGCTTGCTTTGTAATTTTATTCCGTTGTTCCAGAGCAAATCGTTAACTACCCTGTTTTTTATTTCATTGGTATTTTACTTCCCGTCGATAGCCCAAGTAGTTAGACATGGTTGCAGGTATAGTCGGTATAAAATACTATAATATATACTATAAATAACTAATCTAATAACTCAGATCCCTACCCAGGACTCAAAACCACACCATTTCACACCGATAACCGGCTTGCAACCGACTGCGCTACAGTTACTCAGTCATCAGATGCAACTCGCATGAATATTATTTGAGCCTGAACAATTTTTATAGCGTCTAAAAGCACCCGGCATCCTAATACAAAACTGACCTCTCTAGTAGACACTGATGATAAAGAAGCCGGCGCGGAACGAATGAAAGGCGAGAGCTCTGGCGGGCCTTTGTCGCGCTTGACCCAGAATCGCGAATACCTTATTTGTCTGTTTCCGTCAAAACTATTTGACCTATTCAAATTATGTTAACTGAGTTTAATTAGTCTAACTAATGACCATGTTCCTCATAGGCGACTTTTTAAAATAAATATGTTTTTGATATTATACTTATTACATTATTATTGTATTACGATGTACAATGTCGTTTGCCGTCACTTTGCAGAGAATGACACTATAGATTTAGGACATTTAGCCATAATATAAGCACTTACTGTTCCGGCCAGGAACATGTAACGTAAAATTTCTCTAGTTGAATATATTCGTGCACGCGTATGTGTCCATACATTTATATGAAGAGGGAATACCGCAAGATTGCCTGCCTTGCATGCGATGTTATAATTCATCACTTTTAGCGGAACAGTTAACTGCTGGCCACTCCACAGATCGTTATCTGGATTTTGTCATCTCCTTAACGGGCAGAGGAAAACTGTGTCACGTTCAAGAGCTCCACTATGTAATTCTATCATATTGTTACAAGTTTGAGACATAAACTTTATTTGTGGGCAATTCCCATGAGTTCTTTCGGGATAGAGGTCTTATAATTAGGAATAAAAGAAATAAATTAAGTACTGGATTTAATAGCTCACAAAGCTACTAAATACACAAAACAGGAATCAACTATAACTCTCACAACACAATTAGTTATGCACAGAATTACTACTGTGTCACAGACACGTTAATTAACTTTGACAATTAAAGCACAATTAATTAAACAGTACAAATCACAATAAATTTCAGTCCTATATCCGATCAACAGTATTTCAAGTAGTGACAGTGTACAACCTTAATAGTCCGCCGTGGTGATGAATCGCCGTGTGCTGCGCAGCACCCCGAATGCACCGCTGTCTTCACTCTTGAGGTCTTCGGTTCGACTCCCATCGCGCACCTCCTCTTCGCTCGTCAGCCCGCCGCAGCAGTCCTCTTGGTTCGTCCAACACTGCTCCGAAAGTAGCCGCCTGCCGCCTCACAGTAGACACTGACGTCACCAAGATGTCTTCACCAGTCTATCTCCACAGGCGTAGCACCTTCCTCTAGCACTTCCAATAGCGAACTCTCCTCAAATGTTCAGATCCTGTCCCTTTATACTAGGCCAGACAGTCGGGTCTTCCCCGCATTTCAGGGGTCTAAAATGGACATTACATCATGTTTCTGACATGATTTCAGTCACGTACACCGCTTCGCAGGGTAAAAGCGCAGTTGGGACAGGTATCTATGACGTAGTTTCGGCGGGATTCCCACTGTGAGACACTCGGGCTTTGAGTCATGGGCCAGCCCTCAGGGTGTTACGAAACAGGCCCCATCCAGCCCGTCCTCAGAAACACAGCATGCAACAATATTGACTAGCAGATTGTGTGTAACATATAACGTAATGCAAAATTATTAACAAGGAACTGTCTTCATCACGATGACAAAAGAGAATCTGAGCACACGAACACAACCATATGCTCAAATCACAGACCCGGAAATAATTAATTTCAACATAAAATCTGTCTGTAAGGGAGTACAGTGACTGTAATAGTTTTTCCATCAGCTGTACACCACTATTTACTATTTCTCGAGTAACGTAACTTTAACATGATGGACGCAAAGAAAGCACGCTGTGGGCGCCCGGTACGTATTCTGGAAGGTTTGCGCCACACCCTGGCCTGTATTTACCGACGTTAATTGACGTCAAATGACCAACGTCCGGTAAGGTCGAACATAAAATTCCTATAGATTCCAACGAGTCTGGATGCAGTTTATGAATTAATAAGGGAACTATAGCTCACGGCTTGTAAGCCACAGAACACCATTGTATGCAAGTTTTATTAAAATTATTACGTTTACCAGTAGTTTGCGTGACAAATAGAACACGTGTCTGTGAAAGTACTTGTATGTATATCAAAGCTACTTTCATTAATAAAATGATACCACAATGACACGTTAAATGTACGCCAAAGGGGTTATATAATTTAAAGTTATTGCAGTAATTTCACCAACACTTACCTTTTTAAGCTTTTGTCACTCATGATCTGTCGTGATAGCTCTTCAGACACATCTTACACATGTCAGTCTCGTGTGTGTGTTGTGTGTGTGCCTGTGTGCGCGTTGTGCGTGTGTGTGTCTGTGTGTGTGTCTGTTGTGTCTAGATGTGTGTGTGCCTGTGTGCGCGTGTGTGTGTCTGTTATGTCTAGGTGTGTGTGTCTGTGTGTGGCTAGGTGTGTGTGCATGTGTGCGAGTGTGCGTGTGAGAAATATTATCTGGGGTGTACAAGGGGAGAAAAATCTTTCATGTAACAATAATAGTAATTCTTATTTTCTGTCATCAACTTTAGAATGTCAAAGTGCTAAGTTTTATCTTACCCTGAGGACTGATAACGGCCTTCTTGTTTTGTAGAAGATCAATGTAGGAAGAAACACCAATTGCTTCCAGCTTGTTTTATTTGGAGCTACATTCTCTTTGTATCAGTAAGAATAAACCTACGTCCCTTGCTGTGGAAAATATTCGGTTATTACTGAATGTATTATACGTGTAAGCATAACAGTACTTTTCAATATGACTAATATAATAATAGCATATAAAATACTTGTGTTATTCATTTCGACATATACCTATCGTTACATATTTTTTTGTGGGCTACATCGAATAAGAGACTACACCACATATACTATTGTTAATGCGTCGCATTTATAACAAAGAAAAAAAATACAGCGGTTTAAATGTAACCTCAATGACAATAGACCTTAAATATACACTTTTTCCAGATTTTGGTCCAGTAAAGTTGTTTCAAGATTCGCAGAAGCCTTAGAACATAAACTTGGATGGATAAACATATTAATATGGAGTAATTAATCATAGTGTTTGTCTAGAAATCACGAGATTTTTAGCCTGACCGTCTGTAATTGAATCGGGAATTTACAAAAGGACCAAGTCTACTTTTTGAGCAAATTCAGTTTATACGAGATTCCGACTCTCCAAAGCACTTTCAATCAAGTCCTACACAAGAAATACGTTTAACGGACTAACCCATGAATGTGCCAATAGCGCATTATTTTGTTTATGACCTACATGACTGTAGTCGAATAATCAGTTTCAATGTGGCTTAGTAGTATTTTCACTATCATATACTAAGGTTTCAATAATATACACCAACTGCAATATCCTTTCTCTGACAGTGTAATACATAGCATTGCTTTATGGGTAAAAGGTACTAGGTGGTGTTGTGTTTGCAAAATATGTTTCTACGTATCATATTATTAGTTTTTCACTAGAATATGCCGACATTACAATAATACTCACTCAAGACGTAATGTTTTATGTGCCATTGTTAGAAAAAACGCTACTAATTTCTTAAAAGGTACCAATTCCAATAACATTATTAATTTCTAAAAAATTAAATATAAAAGCTTGTCTATCTCAATTATGTTTCATATTATTCCACATACACATACACACACACTATACTTTCAAGTTATCCATTATTGATGACCTGTTTCACTCCCAGATCCACAATAATAAGTTTTTGTTGTTTCCCAGCAATCTACTCGCTTGGACTTGGTACCTTTTGCAAATTCCTGATTCAATTGCATATGATGCCATGGCAATAGTTATTGTTTTATGTGGTGTAAATGTATGACTATCCATTACCATGTTGGCAAATGACTTTTAAAAAATCTAGCCAACATGTTTCCTTGTCAAGTAAACGTATTTCAAGATAGTTTTTGTTTGTCAAGTAAAGATATTTCAAGATTCGCAGAGTTGGTAATTCTCTTATAATAAAACTTGACTGCATATATATATACATACATATATATATAACCAATAAGTGCTTATTTGTACAGAGTCTATCAAAGAAACATTGTCAATGTGACTTTTGCAGGTTACGGAATTTAAAAATTTATTATTTCTGGGATCTGATAAAATTCTTTAATTCTTTGTAAAACACTGTATTGAACGCTCTGTGATATAACATTGAAAACCGGATGACAAACGGTGTTCGTAGCAGGTAGGTTTGTTAAATTAAAAAAAATATATCTTACATATACTAAGAACTAATCTGAGATGCACCACGGAGGCCAGCCCTGTCACTGATAGCTCTATGATATGACACTGACAATCTGATTTGTTAAAATGACCCACACACGATACAAAATAAATAATGTAAAATTATGATTAAAAAATTTTGCGAATAAATTTGAGTTGCTCTTTGCCATTGAACGCACTATGATAGAACAACTGCAACCGAGCATGTTATAAATATCATGGACGATTCGAAATAAATAATTTTTAAATTTTATTCGACATTTTTGCTAATACAGTTGAGTTGTTCAATGCGAACCTGCCACTTGTCATTGAACGCTCTGTATTATAACACCGGCAAACGAGCATGTTAAAAAGACCTTGGCTAATTTAAATAAAAATAAATTTCAAATTTTATTTGAAATTTTTACGAATAGACATGAGATGTTTCATGGGTGCCAGCTCCCTGTCATTAAATGCTCTATAATTAACCAACTGCAACCGGTCATGTAAACATTTTAGTGACCTATTCTAAATAAATAACGTAAAACTTTAATCGAAATATAGAGAATAGATTTCAGATGTTCTGCAGGGTCTCACCATGCAACGGAATCCCCTGTAATATAACACAACTGTCTGTTATGATACAAACATCATTTTCACTTAAATCATGACAACATTACATTTATATTAGCTGGAAAGACATTTTGCAAATGACTCGATAGTTGATTCACAATTTCAACACAACGATGCTACATAAATTTCATGGTTTTGTCACCAGTGTTTAGGTAATTTTACCCTATGAAAAGAAAATAGCCATTCTAATGTTAGTGAAGAACAGTAAACAAATAATCCGTAGGCTTAGAATTCACACACTGACCATAAATAGCCATTGTGAGCAGATTAAGTTGTAAGTAAATTATTGTGTTACGCTACTACCTCCAGCACTAGAAACAAATTAATACCTAAAAAAATCTACACTACTTTGTTAATGAAAACGAAGATTAGTTTTTCAATTGAAGCTCAATAAGTCGTGTGTTATATTGTTAGCAAAACATCGTAGAGTTGACATATTATTTGTACGCATACTTGGTAGTTGAAGAAACAAAGCTATATAATGACATATATGTCAGCTACATATAACAGCTATTCCATCACAGGAAATTTTAAACAGAAGCGTATCCTTGTCGTTATACCAGTGCTAAGTTAAACAAAAAATTATGTATCAATTTCTCTTTTCTTTGTATACACATTAATTTATTATTCACCTAATTTATAATTTGTTTCTTGATACAATAAAATCTTGAGCTGTATATAACATATATAACATATATTTCACACAGAATTAAATTTTTTCGAATAATAATTAAATACGTACTTAATTGTAACTAGGGATTGCAATTAACGTTTTTTAAATAAAAGGCTCGACAGCAATATTATTATTATTGCGTCTGAATAAACTGAGCAGCTAAGTTATTTCAAGAAGTCTGATTATTGTTACGATACCTAGTTCAAACCTTGTCATACTGACAGTTTACTTTGACTGTGAGATATTTAAGTGGTATATGCTGGAAGGAAACTTCTCTTCACCGAATGTTTAAACAACACAATATGAGCAACTCTTCAAAACAATTCATGAAATCGCTTTTTAACGCGTAGTCTCGTACTGCTGTCAAGAAAAAACCAATATATGAATGTATACTTATAAATAAATAAATATATATATATATATACATACATACATACATACACATATATATATATATATATATATATATATATATATATATATATATATATATATATATATATATATATATATATATATATATATATATATATATATATATATATATATATATATATATATACATATATATATATATATATATATATATATTTGTGTGTATGTATATTTATTTATTTCTTTAAAACTTATCTCAAGTATGATTTTTCAAGCAATGGTTTTCTGCTTATTAATTCACAGATACGTGTGATTTTGTATTAGCTCAATACGTTCACGGTTTTTTTCAATGATCAGGCGTACTGGATGCAGTGAAAAATTACAGTACGCAGACTAACAATGACAGCTGATATTTCTGCTTCAGTGCACACACGTGTACAATATCTGTTACTAGTCAACAGAACTGAAACATAGCTTTGCTTTGCTGATGATGTAGTATTTAGTATTAATTTTGTACTGGGTAATGAGACCAGACACACTGAAATAAAGTTCTTGACTATTTTATAATACAAATTACGTTACGACTGTACTGATAGCTACTGAGGATAATTAATAATTTACACGTATAGATTTTTCCGAGTAATATTTCTAGCATAAGAAGAAACAGAGGAAACACATGATTATTTATTGCCCGCGGTTCAGTGACTCGATAACGGTATTGGAATGTGGCTGTATTATTTGACCTGGCCCCGCCGTCCGGGAAAGTACTATTTCCAGCTTAGCTGTGATGCAGAGAGTCCGTCTCATAGGTTCATTTGCTTCTTTATAAAAATTCAATTTTATTTAAGTGAAAAATTATAATATTTTACGTAGGGCTCTAACGAAAATGTTTCAAATTATCTTCTTAGCTGTGTAACCAGTTATAATCAACTAAATTACCATACGATTAATATAGAACAGAATAATTTTTTTACATGACTTGAACTTTCCCGACTGTTTACTTTGTGTGTATATATATATATATATATATATATATATATATATATATATATATATATATATATATATATATATATATATTATTTGTGTGTGTATACAGGATGGAGTTGAATTCGACCGACAAACTTCTGGAAGTGATTCCTTATAAAAAATCAAGTAGAAAATAAACGGGACACTTTGTACCTAAAACTAATATTAAGGGCGGTATAAGCTCTTAATCATGAACAATTTTAAGTGTATTTTTGTAAAATAATGGAAATGAAGAACCATTTAATGATGACAAGTTGAGCATTGCTTTATACCACCGGGACCTTGAAATACACATTAGAACCACATCATTACCTTGCATCCTAATACAAAACACTAGGGTGGCTACCCCTGTTATTACATGCCACTTTTCTACCATCAGGAATTACGAACTTTTAATGAGGTTTTCTACTAGAGAAACACGTCAGAAGTAAAAAAAGGTCACTGTGTTGTAAATGCGTAGGACCAACCATTTTCGTGTAAAATTCGTAAAAATAAAGTGGGCTGCAGTAAGACAATCCTTTCTACATAGGCAATACGGCGTACACGTTTGAATGGCTGGCTGTCGTACCAACTGCTTTGACTAAGGGATGGGAGAAAATGGAGGCCTAACATCTCTTCAACACCTAAGATTATTAGATGCAGTAACACAAAGAACTGAACAATGTCAGAGAACCGGGAAAGGAATCGGATATGACCAATATCGAGGGGTTCAACACAACATTCGCCTGGAGTGATTTCGGGAAACCATGGGAAACAGGAACAAGGACGGGTGGAGTCGAGAATCGAACCCTTAGATTCCTGCAACGTGATACACTTGTTCCACCTCACTCGTTCACAATAATGTAGGAATGTTGTTGAATTACGTTATCACAAACAAGGTTATAGTACAAGTAACAAATTATTTTAGAACTGTCTGTGTATTAAGGTACTGTTATTTTGTAAAACCAGTTGTAACACGTAGGTCTGAGCCCTTAATTAAGGGCATTTAAACTTTAAATCCTGGTAATTTTGACGTCACTATTTAAATTTTATTTTGTATTTTTGTTTTATTGGGACCGACTTAATTACTTAGAATTTGTAAGTGTTAATGTTAATTCATTTTTGTGTTTATTTTTATAAAGAATTCTCAACGTAAGTAATAGAGCAGTTTAGTGCAGCACTGGGGTGATTTCGACGAGGCATAAAAACATTTTAAGTGCAGTAGAGATTTACATACTCTTTGTCGGAGTGCAGTTGGCAAAAAAATAAGCACGGAGGCGACTGAAGGAAGGGACTGTTCCATGAACTGTGATGGCGAATGGACGTGTGTGAGCCACCGACCTGCCCTGGGTCGAAGTCCTCCGCTTTTCAGTTCCACAGAAGAAATAAAGGAAGGATGTCTTACCACGTTGCATCGGGAGGTTTAAAAAAGAAGAATTCCCTGTAAAACCTCCATCTCAGTAGTATTAACGTCCCGCCGCCGCGTTTCCCCGAACAAAACAGTTCAGTAATATTTTTGGACATATTTTGTTTAAATTCACAGGTACCCCTAAAATTTAAACGGTCTAAGTGAGCATAGTTAGTAAGTGAAACCTATCAGATATTGATAGACAAAATTGAGAACTTAATTTGCCGTATGTGTGTGCTGCACGTTGGTTCGCCGTCCTTCTGCACTTTGTTATGTTATCTGAACTTACTTAACTATCCTTATTTACACTTCTACTTCTACGTAGTATTCGAGAGCATTCACAACTTATTTTCGCAATAATTCTTTCAAGTTAGGTTATTAGGACGGCCAGTAAACTTTGATGAAGCCATTAATTTAAAGTATTATTTTATTTCGGACAGAGATTTTGGTGTCGTCAGTAGTATTCCATTTTATACTGTAGTATTTGTGTGTTCGACGTCTGGTCACGATCTGTCTTCAATAGTCTGTTTTCTGTTTGTCCCTACATACATTTTGTTTTCTTAATCACTCATTGCTGTGAAAATACTTCAATGATTGTAATATAAATAAGAACATATTACATTGTGTAGTGTATTTGAATCCATAAAGTTCACTGAATTCACTGTTGTGTACTCTACATTTTGAACGTTATAAAAATGGTAGTGTATAATACATATATTGCATACAATTTCATAACATTTAGTTATTACGTGTTCTTCTGGATGACCTCACAAAAATTGCAATTCGTGTCCTCACATTTATTGTCCCACCTCGCTTGTTCGAGATATCGCAATGACTACGGAATGCATAACCCTGCTTACGAATATGTATATTGATTAGTATGTCGTAGGTACCAGAACTGTATTCTTCTCGCAACTGCCCACGACTCACTGTTTTCATTTGTAATCCTCGTAAGTCGACTACAGCGATACATGTACATAAACGTGAGAAATACGAATAGTATGTCTGTAATCACACACTGACTTTAAGCACACAGACAAATTATTGCGAATGTAACGGTTCTCCACTGTTAATGTAACGTGTACAGTATGTGCATATTCCTCCATTATTGTCAACGAGTGAGGTATCACGATGCAGGAATCTACGGGATTCAATTCCAGACTCCACCCATCCTTGTTCCTGTTTCCCATGGTTTCCCAAAATAACTCCAGGTGAATTATGGGTTGAGTCCCTCGATATTGGTCATGGCCGATTCCTTTCCCGGTTCTCTGACATTGTTAAGTTCTTTGTGTTACTGTATCTAATGATCTTAGCTGTTAATGACATGTTAGGCCTCCATTCTCTCCTTTCCCTCAGACATAGCAGTTTGCACAGCAGCCAGCCATTCAAACATGTATGCCGTATTGCCTACGTAGTAAGAACTGTCCTACTAAAGCCCACTTTTTTACGAATCTTACACGGAAAAGGTTGGTCCTAAGCATTTACAACAAGGCGACCTTTTTTACTTCTGACGTGCTTCTCTAGTAGATAACCTTATTAAAAGTTCGTAATTCCTGATGGTAGAAAAGTGGCATGTAATAACAAGGGTAGCCACCCTAGTGATTTGTATTAGGGTGCAAGGTATTGATGTGGTTCTAATGTGTATTTCAAGGTCCCGGTGGTATAAAACAATTCTCAACTTGCCATTGTTAAATGCCTCTTCATTTCCATTATTTTACAAAAATACACTAAAAATTTTCAATGATTAAGGGCTTATACCGCCCTTAATATTAGTTTTAGGTACAAATTGTTTCTTTTTTTTTCTACTTAATTTTTTATAAGGAATCACCTTCTGAAGTTTATCAATCGAATTCAGTCCCATCCTGTATATATGTATGTATATATATATATATATATATATATATATATATATATATATATATATATATATATGTGTGTGTATATATATATATATATATATATATATATATATGTGTGTGTATATATGTATATATGTATATATGTATATACATATATATATGTATATATCTGTATATATATTATATAGTTGTGTTAAATAAATCGACGAAATAATGTTTTTATTTATCTACAGCATTAACATTATTCGCTAAGCATTCAATTTTTTATACATAAAATTATTATTAACAAGCCTACCACGTAGGACGCTTGTGTTTGCAGCTAAATTATTCAGTAATTAATAGTCATAAACAGTGTTAATATTCAACATACACTGTAGTTTTCTGATGTATCAAAGTGATCTTTACCAATACTTGGTGTAAAAATGCCACAGGTAGTATCTTAACTTATTACGTAAAATAAATAAATATCGTTAAGTTCACTGGCAGCAGATGGTTCGATAACTATTATAAAACGACCAAGTGTATATCTTAACAGAAATGAGTATCGAATGTCTTTGTCCTATGTCAAATGATAAATTGTTTTAAATAAAGTAAATAAGGTCAACTATGCATACGAAAAATATGAGATAGCCAGAATCAGCACTAGTAGAGATAGTCGATTATATTGCAAGATTCGGGAGGGGGAAGGGGGAAACTTTTTAATACTTGTCTCGTAATTAATTGTGTATGGTCTTCCAACCATAATGGTTCCTGTCCGTTGTCTTGATCCCTAGCTACTCTCATGGTCGTACACTCCATCTTGCTATTTTTTTAAAATTAGTTATATAGTTAACCTCTAGGTCGGGCTGCAAGTAGATACTGATCGTCTCCTAGGTGGCGTCAATTACTAAGACTTTGGTACTGAGTTTTCCACCAGGAGAGCTAGTAGTTACACCAATCGTCTTTGTTCCAGTGTCGTCTGCTAGATAGCGTTAGTGTTGTATGTACTAATGGGTAAGTCCTCCATTTCCAAGTCTCACCATTAGGAGTGCTACCCCACTTAACCTAAACTATTCCAACCTAACCCATTTGTGGAGCACTGTGGAATGGGCATACTAGTGTGAAGAGCGGCCATAGTTGTGTGCAGAGCATTGCTGAGCTAAGTGCGGAGCCTTGTGCGGTGCCTGCGATGCTAACTGTGGAGCATGCAAATCAATGTGTGGTGCCTGTGGTGCTAACTGTGGTGCCTGCGGTGCTAATTTTGGTGCCTGTGGTGCTATTTGCGGTGCCTGCTGTGTTATTTTAGGTGCATGCGGTGCTAAGTACGGTGCTGTGGTGCTATGTGTAGTTCCTGCTGTTTTATGTGCGGTATCTCAATAGAAAATATTTGTGATTGCTGCTTAGGTTGTAGTTGAGTTTCTTGTTTTAACATTCTACCAAATCACATTTCTAACTTTGTCTCCGTTCTTTTTTTGACCTAACACTTTTTACCCCTTGTATGTTTGTCTTGTATTACTTTTTAAACTCGTATACAGCTTTTAACAAATTTCGACTCTCTCTCTCTCCACCCTCCTGTCTCTCTTGCTCCACACTCATCTCTCTCTTGCTCCACCCTCCTCTCACTTTCCCACCCTTCCCTCTGCCACCACACTCCTCTCTCTGCCATCCTCTCTCATCCTCTCACTCCACCCTCTTCTCTCTCTCCACACTCCTCTTTCATGCACTAACTCCACATTTTATGTCACTTATTATAGTAATGCAATTTTTAAAAACTTACTAATTCTGCTTTTGGAAACTTATATATAAAAATACAACCCAATACATATTTTAAAGATTTTTTTTGCGAAAATTTATTATTTTGTGCACATTTCTATTTAGTTACATTCTCGAGCTGTTGTGAGACATCGGGTCTACTGTATATCGGTAACTGCTCTCAGCGATGCGGGTCTTATCGGTGTACTCAGGACTCAAGATGCTGTAGGGAGAGATGATTTATCACATTACTAACGCTCAGTACAATTTTACTAAGGAATAGTATGTTACAGTGATATACGTTAAATAGTATCTGTATAATAAACACATCTTATATTTAGTCAAAGTGTCTAAGTGGTAGAGAGTTTAATCCGTCTTCGCACACACATAGCTTGTCTAGCCAAATAGCTGCCAGTTTGTTGCTGCACTCGGAATATAGTTGCTTCTTCCGTGATCTTATACTATGTACAGATACTCACATAACATTCATTTTTTTCAGAGCACTGATATAGTCCTGGAAGTTAATTTTCTTTTTGATCAAACATTTCTGGATTCCTTTAGCCTTTTTACATACATTCACGCAGCACCTGTTGGCATACATCTCCGCACGCAGTCCTACAATCTCAGTCATATGCACAATGTTACATTCGTCTTTAATTTTGCCTACAACCTTTTAGTTTTGAGCCGAATAGCATGGATGGTCGACAGGATAGGCTGATGTATCGAATTCATCAAGGAAGTCAGGATCTGAAAACATTTGTTGATAAAAATAACCTGTTCGTATTTCATAGATGAAACTGTCGGTGTCCAAGTATACCAACTGCAAGTCATCACCATACTTAGCCTTCATTATATCATAATGGAACCGGTACATGAGCATCTTCGACAGGTCAAGTACAGCAAGGCTGGTATAGATGGGCTTACCGAACAGTATTACTTCATGCTCAAGTTTCCTAAGCAACAGATTATCTGAGTAAATAACTCTGTCCTTGAAGGCAGGTTTTACAACCAGTATCTTGAGTCGGTTTCATTACAAACAAGACTCATTCTATATTTGTTGTGCTTGTTTCCATGGGTCCCCATAGACTGCTTTGTTGGCCAGTTTGTAAAAGTCCTTCTCAAACTCATTTGCTTCTGCTGCACGTCTAGCTGTATTCAGTAGAATGTACGGCTCTAGCCAGGCAATTGCTCGAACTCCAACACACTGTGAATTTTAGTCACCTTAAGTCGATGGCAAACAGCTTGTTTGAGCGTACTATAGTGAGCGATATAATTCTTCTTATCTACCAATGTAGTCGTCAGTTTCTTCTGTGATGATCCCGGAGGAAATTCGTTTGCCGGAAGAAGTCGTATATCTTTGTGTTCCTTGTGTAGTTCATGAGGATACATTACATCACATTCAATGATGTATCTCACATGGGAGGTGTCCGGCACACTCATGATGTCTAGGTTTGTACTGGATCATTTGAAATTTCATATGGGTAGAGGCAGATTCATAGCCCAACCATGCATGTTATTGGCATCCAGGTACTGTAGATAAGTTGTTGGTTGCGTAGGAATGTATTTCTCACCGTCATATTTGTTTGAAACACGTTATCGCTTCAAACACTGTGCCACATCCTCTCGAATGCGTCTTTCGAGGAAAATGTATGTGTCGTAATCTGTCAGATGATAGAGCTTCACTGCTGTGATCTTCAGCATAGCATAAAACGAATATCCGGGCAAACTTACATAATGCCACAGTCCAGTCCGTAAGATTGTAGGCAGAGGCTGCGAAAGTTTTCAAATACAACTGCGAGCAGGATAACGTCTGTTTTTTTAAGTAGATGTCTGAGTAATTCTTAAGAGCTTTGCAAGCGAATTTTACCCACACATCCTGTGCATGACCGTAGTCTGAATCACTACTGTGCGTATCAGTCATGAGTAGATTGTAGAACTTCTCCTTAGGTGGTAGCTCTTGTCTCATCTTATATTCCGATACTGTCCACGAAGTCTCATCGTTGTGTCGCATGTCTACTTAGATCTCTTTTTTAAATTTATGTTATTTATTTTATTTTCTGTTTGTTCCTTGTTTTATCTGACCAGATTCCAGTTTTGGAATTTCATTTTGTGTATGTATCCTGATGACCAAAGCATACTCTGCTTATTTATGTTTTCTTGTCTTATTTTTATTTTTAGTTTTCTTTTGACAGTAATTTATTTCGCAATAGGGTATGTCTATGCAAATAAATCCAGCTCTATATCCTACCCTCAATCTCTGATGAATACACTATTTACTAGCTAATTCACGCGAATAGCTCAACGTAGCACACTTAATAAGCTCTCGAATTAGGCTGTGCATACAGAGATAGTACTCGGACGACAGACGAACAGCGAATGTGCTTGAAACATCGTGCGGCTACTTATATACCCTCGCTCTCGTCTCTTAACTTATATCGTACACTATTTTTACACTTTGTTTACATACCTAGTCTCTGACTTAAAAACGGAGGCCTCATACAGTCGGACGTATGTACACATGTTAGGCCCAGTTTTAATTTATTCGGAATTTTTTTTATTTACGATTTTTTTGGTGTTTATTATTTTAAGTTTATTCACCTCTACAGCTTACATTATCAATGGACACTGTATTAGGTATAGGAATTCTGTATAAACTGTTTGGAGCTTCTGCATTTGCCTTTCGAAGTGTTGTAGGTGGAAGAAAATACATAAAATGTTTTGCTTATTCTCTGGATGCATACTGTTCTGATTTACAGATTTATTTTTGTTAAATAATGGTTAAAAACTTGTCTCACGAGAAAATACATTAATCGCATTGAATACGGCACCCTGTATGTATTATAGTCCGGATTCAATACCTAATATAATTTTTAAGAATTACTTAAAATACGCCTATAAAAGTTGTTTTTCTTAGTAACTGAACAAATCTTCCTTGGTCAGGACTTTATTCGATAGCAAACTCCATGATATTTAGCCGTGATGATAAAGCTATCATCAAACTAGTATAAGTTCACATGAGACTTGGCGAGCTGCTAGGTACTAGATTTAAAAACTTGTATTTAAAAAGCGAGAAGAATAGTTTGGAAACAGTAACACGCCTCGACATTTTTCACTGTGTGCTGTAGGCTTCCCTACAAAAAAAAATATTTTCTGGACAGAATAACAGAACAGTTTAAGTTATAGTGATGGGAGAAAGAACGCAGGCAATAGTACGTTGGGTTTAACAAGATGCTAACATGTCTTTACATGGTAGAGACCGACAAACATTATTACAGTAGTGGGATGGATACACGGAACCAAAAGTATAAATCAATTTCCAGTCAGTACAATGGATGTATACGTAACGATGTACAACAGGATGTTTCCCCAGCAGGCGAAATATCGTTTTGACAACATGTTACATAGCTATATGTACGGGTCTTCGCCTTCTAGTATCTATAGTGAGAAAGTAAATTTTATATCCGTAATAAGTGTATATGAATCCTGAATTTACAAAATGGACCAAGTCCACTTTTTGAGCAATTTCAGGTTATACGAGATTCCGACTCTCTAAAGCACTCTCTTGGCTGTCAGCAACAAAATAAATCAAGTCCTATACAAGAAATACGTTTAACGGACTAATCCATGAATGTGCCAATAGCGCATTATTTTGTTTATGACCTACCTGATTGTAGTTGAATATTCAGTTTCAATAAAGCTTAGTAGTATTTTCACTATCATATACTAAGGTTCCAATAATCTACACCAACTGCTTTATACTTTCTCTGATAGTGTAATACATAGCATTGCTTTATGGGTAAAAGCTATCGGGTGGTGTTGTGTTTGCAAAATATGTTTCTATGTATCATATTGTTAGTTTTTCACTAGCATATACCCACATTGCACTAATATATACTCAAGACATTATGTTTTATGTACCATTGTTAGAAAAAAGCTACTCATTTTTCAAAAGGTACCAATTCCAATAACATTATTAACTTCTAAAGAAATAAAATATAAAATCTTGTCTATGACAATTATGTTTCATATTATTACACACACACATAATACTTTCAAGTTATCCATTATTTATTACCTGTTTCACTCCCAGATCCACTATAGTAAGTTTTTTGTGGTTTCCCAGCAATCTAATCGCTTGGAGTTGATACCTTTTGCAAATGCCTGTTTCATATATTTTAAAACCGCAACTGTAATCAGGGATAAAAAAGTTATACACTTACATTGATTTCAAGCTCCGAACCAAGGACTAAGTCATCGCGAACGTATTTTCTATTTTGTCCTCTTATTTCGCCCTTGTTTAGGCTTTACAAAATCGAAAAATCACTCATAGGATATATTAATATGTTACGGAAATGCGGTTTGATGTTAAAGTATGTGGTATTTGTACTGTCAGTCTGTGACTCGCACGACTTTCCCATCAGCTTTATTCTAGTTGCGTCACAAACTTAGCAAGTGAATAGTGTATTCATCAAAGTTTTATGTTAGGTTATAGGGCATTAAGAAATTATGGGATAGATTTACCAGGTTTATAGAAGAACGAATTAAAGTAATGGAAGGACAGTATTTTACATTATGGTTAGTTACTGCAAGTTACGTGGCAAAGTGTTTACTTTGCGATATAATATGCTGAGATATGAGAATATCTGTGACTTCAATCCACACCATGAAGAGCGACTGATCTGTGAGCTTTGTAGTATATTAATCACTCGCAAAGACAAGTTGATTAAGCATTGCATGTCTGTAATGGTGGTGTTAAGAGAGAAGTGACTATCTGCTGTAAGTATTACAAGAAGCAGTTCACCGAATTTTGTAATGCTCGTCGACATGAAGCAGGTTATGAGCACTGCATAGAACGGAATATGATAAAATGCAGCTACTGCAGTGTCCAGTTTGCTTTTCGTGATAATCTGGCTACGCACTTGAAGATCTGTAAGGGTAAATTGGCACGACCAGCTCAGAAAAAAGCTATGTGTGCAACTGCCGGAACATGCTCGGCCATCCTTCTTCAAGACGCTATCAAACCGCCCTAAAATCGTAGTAGGGTCTGGTATGGCAAAAGAGTTCGGATTCGTCGAGGTGTAAACTGCATTCCGTGGGAATGTGAATACTTATGTGGTGGAGAATGATGACATGGCCAGGTATATATTTGAATACTTGAATGATATGTATGCAAATATAGTAGGTCAGCTGAAAACCAAAGTGGAAAACTATGGAGTCCTTAAATTTAACATCGTACTAGAATTTGATTATGCTAAGCCAGCGCCATTCGACGCAGGAACAGATGAAAGAGTGTTCAAGAGTGCCATTATACAATGCAGGCGTTATTGAAAATGCCGTGTTAGAATGTATTTAGAAACTGTGTACTGAAGAACGTGAGTACTCTGAGAAAGAATTTGGATGGACGCTTGTCTCTGTCAAATGTCTGCAGTTGAGAGTTAACAAACTCGATCCACTGAGAGCATTGTCGTGGATTGACTTGCCAAATTCCATAAGGATGAAAAGAGGAATCATCAGTCCTAGAAACAATGACAATGAATGTTTTAAATGGGCTGTGTTAGCTAAGTTTAACGAAGGAATTAATCCTGAAAGATTGAACGATCGATACCATGAAGCCCAATCTAGATATGACTTTACTGGCATTACTTTTCTGACACCTGTAGGAGAAATCAGCAATTCTAAAGAGAAGAATCCTGAGACGTCAATCAATGTGTATTGTCTGGACGAGAAGACAGAAAATATTTCTCTCCTCAGAGTAACAGAATACAAAAAGGACGATCATATCGACTTGCTACTTTTGACAAATGAATATAACATTCACAACTTTTACATTCAATTTCTCTCGACTCATACGCCAGCAAGTTACAGCACATGGTTACAAATTCTACACCAGCAAGAGATGCCTGGTATACTTTGACGATCACCAACCAGTATCTGGATTGGATGGTTTGCAGTGTCTGAGCGAACGTGGGAAATATTGCTCGAGCAATGCACCACTTCGTTCTGACATGCCTCATTTAGGGTCTGGTGGTAGGTCTCCAGTACTATGTTTCAAAAACATTCAACACAAGACTAAACTGCCGATTGTTGTATACTCCGATTTTGAAGCTGCATTGATACCAATACAGGCCTGTCAACCTGATTCTAAAAATGCATTTACAATGGTATACCAAAAGCATACAGCATATAGCTTCTGTATTTTTGTGCAAATTGGAAATGATTTCATACCTTCATCATTGACAACGCAACTGCCTCAAGAACCTATCATCTACACAGTATCGGCTGCACCTAAAATTTCTGTAGAAAACATTGTTGAGATGGGTGGGAAGGTGAAGATAATCTATGACAATTCATTTAAGATGCTACCACTAACACCTGCATAAAATACAGCAAAGCTCCAGGCCAACAGATGTTGTCACTGTGGTGGAAGCTGCAGTAAAAGCAACGTGAATGTGCGTGACCACTGTCACTTTAGTGGAAAGTACATCAATGTGGCCTGTAACCACTGTAATCTGCTCAGAGGACGTCCGAAAAAACTTCCTGTATTTTTTCAAAACCTAGCATATAATGAAACTTTTATCTTCAGAGAACTGGCATACGACAGCAACGACACTGTCGTCATCCCACACAACTAAGAAAAAATTATCACATTTGGAAAATTCCTCAATGACAACTTCTGCATACAATTTATCGACAGTTTTTGTTTCATAGTTAGCAGCCTGGCGACATTAGCAGGAAATCTGCCTGCAAAAATTCTGCAACACTACCCTGAGAAAAAGGATTTGTTGAGATAACCAAACATTTGTTTGTATATGTGCAACCAACGATGTAGTGTTGATTCAAACAAATATTAAGTTGACCGCCACATTTTGTTAAATCAACAAAGCTGAATTATTGCTTCAACATCTGGTTTAGTTATTTCAACTAAATAAGTTTATGAAATAAAAAGACTGCTTTGTTGATCTAACAAAAAATGGTTGTCGACTGAATATTTGTTTAAAACAACACCGCATCGTTGGTTGCACATATATAAGCAAATAATTGGTTGAATCAACCAATTTTTTTCTCTCAGTGTATGAAATTCCTTAGTACTGACGAGATCGAACTAGTAGCAAGGCAGGGAGTGTTCCCCTACGACTATGTCGACAGTATCGGAAGATTAGAATAGACAGAGTTATCACCAAAGGAGAAGTTATACAATCGACTGACTGATGCACACAGTAGTGATTCAGACTACGACCATGCACAGACTGTGTGGGAGAAATTCGCTTGCAAAACTCTGAAGAATTACTCAGACATTTACTTGAAAACAGACATTCACCTACTCGCAGTTGTATTTGAAAACTTTCGCAGCCTCTGCTTAGAAACTTACGGACTGGACTGTGGCATTATGTAAGATTGCCCGGATGTTCGTTCGATGATATGCTGAAGATCACAGCAGTGAAGCTCTAACATCTGACAGATTATGACACATACATTTTCCTCGAGAGACGCATTGGAGAAGATGTGGCACAGTGTTTGAAGCGACATTGTGTTTCTAACAAATATGATGGTGAGAAATACATTCCTATGCAACCAACAACTTATCTACAGTATCTGGATCCCAGTAACTTTAATGGTTGGGCTATGAGTCTGCCTCTACCCATATGAAATTTCAAATGACCCAGTACAGACCTAGACATCATGAGTGTGCCGGACACCTCTCATGTGAGATACATCATTGAATGTGATGTAATGTATCCTCCTGAACTACACAAGGAACACAAGTTATACGACTTCTTCCGGTAAACGAATGTCCTACGGGATCATCATAGAAGAAACTGATGACTACATTGGTAGATAAGAAGAATTATATCGCTCACTATAGTACGCTCAAACAAGCTGTTTGCCATTGACTTAAGGTGACCAAAATTCACAGTGTGTTGGAGTTCGAACAAATGCCGGGCTAGAGCCATACAGCCATTTGAATACAGCTAGATGTGCAGCAGCAAATGAGTTTGAGAAGAACTTTTACAAACTGGCTAACAATGCAGTCTATGGGGAGCCCATGGAAAACAAGCACAACAAACATAGAATGAGTCTTGTTTGTAATGAAAAGCGACTCAAGATACTAGTTGCAAAACCTGCCTTCAAAAACAGAATTATTTACTCAGATAATCTGTTGTATGTGAAACTTGAGCATGAAGCAATCTTGTTCGATAAGCCCATCTATGCTGGCCTTGCTGTACTTGACCTGTCAAAGACGCTCATGTACCGGTTCCATTATGATATAATGAAGGCTAAGTACGGTGATTACTTGCAGTTGGTATACTTGGACACCGACAGTTTCATCTATGAAATACGAACAGGTTATTTTTATCAACAAATGATTTCAGATTCTGACTTCCATGATGAATTCGATACATCAGCCTATCCTGTCGACCATCTATGCTACTCGGTTCAAAACAAAATGGTTGTAGGCAAAATTAAAGACGAATGTAACGTTGTGCCTATGACTGAGATTGTAGGACTGCGTGCGGAAATGTATGCCTACAGGTGCTATGTGAATGTACGTAAAAAGGCTAAAGGAATCCAGAAATGTTTATCAAAAAGAAAATTACCTTCCAGGACTAGATCAGAGCTCTGAACAGAGATAATGTTATGCGAGTATCTGTTCATTGTATAAGATCACGGAAGAAGCAACTATATTCCGAGTGTAGCAACAAACTGGCAGCTATTTGGCTAGACAAGCTATGTGTGTGCGAAGATGGATTAAACTCTCTACCATTTGGATACTCTGACTGTAGATAAGATGTGTTTATTATACAGATACTATTTAACGTATATCACTGTAATATACTGTTCCTTAGTAAAATTGTATTGAGCGTTACTAATGTGATAAATCATCTCTCTCTACAGCTTATGGTATCTCGACTACACTACAATATGCTGAAACGACATTATCTGTCAAAGTCTAGTACGAAATGCAAAACTCATACTGCTAGAGGACTACTACACTTTACTCACGATTTCTCGTGGCTTCCTTTGTTCACGGTGCCTCTTAGTATAAAGCGATCCCGGCGCCCAGGCCCCACGGGTGTGGGAAGATATCACGCTTTACCACACAGTGGACTTTAGCTAACAGTCAGTTGGAACCGCCGAATCACTAGACGTAGCACCAACCTGCGCCTCCATCCACCTTCCAAAGGAGTAACATTAGCTAGCGAGATAGCCTAGGGCCACCCATTGCTAGAGGACTATAATGAAGAGAGACTTGGTACACTACTACCAGCAGCTACAAGAATTAGCAATACGACGAGAAGATTGCGAAGAAATGACATAACTCGCCAAGACTACATCGCGTAACTGTTTAAGCAACATTTTCACATCGCTGAGGACAGTTACCGATATACAGGAGACCCGATGTCTCGCAACAACTCGAGAATGTTATTTAATAGGACGTGTACAAAATAATCAATTTTCGCAAAAAATTTTTAAAAATATATATTGGGTTGTATTTTTTGTAAATAAGTTTCCCAAAAATTAATGAGAAAAAGAAATTGCAGTACCCTAATAAGTGACATAAAAGCTGGAGTTAAGCATAAACGAGGAGAGGGAGAGAGAGTGGAGGGTTGAGTGAGAGGGAGAGAGAGAGGCTGGAGGAGAGAGAGGGGAGGGTGGAGGGAGAGAGATGGGTGAAGAAATAGGGTGTAGGGTGGAGCGAGAGAGGAGTAGGGGGAGAGAGAGGAGGGTGGAGTATGAGAGAGAGAGATGATAGTGGAGCAAGAGAGAGAGGAGGACAGAGAGAGAGATAAAATACTTAAAATCAGAACACCAGTTTAAAAAAGTAATACAAGACATACATACGAGGGGAAAAAATGTGCTTGGTCAAAGGAATAACGGAGACAAGGTTAGACATATTATTTGGTAGGAGGTTAAATCAAGAAGCTCAACCACAACCACAACCTAAGGAGCAATCACAAATATTTTCTATGAAGGTACCGCTAGGGCTGTGCGACATCCAAAATTTCATATCGACATTCGACATGAACCAGATGTCGATAAAAGTTCGACATGTCGACTTCGACACCATGTCTACTTCGACACCATGTCGACTTCGACACCATGTCGACTTCGACACCATGTCGACTTCGACACCATGTCGATTTCGACATCATGTCGATTTCGACATCATGTCGATTTCGACATCATGTCGATTTCGACATCATGTCGATTTCGACATCATGTCGATTTCGACATCATGTCGATTTCGACATCGTGGCCATTTCGACACAATTTTGATTATTTCCCCGCGTGTCGAACAAGTAAATATTGCCATACATTTTATTATATCTACAGCCCTACCATGATGTTTCGTAAATTGATATTAGTATTTCGGATAACGAACAAATCATTGGAGCTGGAATGTATGTGTTAAAAAAGTTGCTCAGGAAATCATTATATTCATATTCAGTTTACCAAGCCTATAAATTGCTTGTTGATGTGCGACACTGTGAGGTGCGACCATTTTCTTCGCTGACGTTAGAATAGTATTACATGCGACAGGATGTTCAGCTTTAATCGTCGTATTGCACCTATTGTGTTGTGGTAGTCGCCACGAGACAATAACACATAATCTGGCAACTGTAAAGGGGGGAGTGGATTAATAATTTGGCTTTAATATTTGAATAATTTTGTTTTCATTAAATGCTAACGATCCTATGTTTACATTTTTGTCTTCATATTGGCGGCTGGTGATAGTATTTTTTTTTGTAACTACACCACCCCAATGTACTTAATACATTAAAAAAAGCAATAGACCATATATTGTAAAATAAATTCGTGTGCTGCATCACAGCCTTCATGCAAGTACTGGTAATTTTAAACTAGCCATACCCATGTATTTTTTACAGTGTGTCGTGGTAAACGTACAGTAAATACAAGTAAAATAACAAAACCACAGTAGATGTATTTTTACACGCTGTTGTGTAAAATAACCCGTACTGTAGGGTAAAAGAAAATTAGAATTATTTTGCTTTCGCGGTTGTGGTAAGAATGTTACCAATGAATAAGTTTAATTTTCTAAATATCAGTTTAACAATTAGTTTCGAGCGCATAAATTAGTTTAGCCAATGAATTTTTATATTTCGACAATGTGTAAATTTTCAACACTCATTTTAAACGACTGAAAATGTTTCTAGTCTTAGAGGATTCCAACCCATGACCTTCAGACTATCAGCTCAGCATTATAACCACAAGAACACACGTATTCGATAATCTCGTAACTTCAACGGTAGAATTTCATCGATAGAATACATGAACAACTTATGTAATAGGATATTTTAGACTAATTGGAAATATTTCGACATACTGTACACCAATTACCAAGTTTTATTCCACTCTACGCGTATATCTGCTTAATTATATTCTACAAGTAAGCATAATATAGTACGTCATTGTATGCGACGATCTAGTTTTCAAAACTAAGTCATACAGACAACCAAATGAAAAAGAAGTTTATGCACATAAAATATTTGGAATACGTTTCTATGAAATAAATGATACACAAACTTCATTAATGAAGTGGCAGTTGTGACTACTTGAAAATATTATTCAAGAATTCAGTTAGGACTACAACTAAATCACAAACCATTTTAAGTTTGAAGTTTAATCTGCATATTAATATTTGCATAGACAATTCACAATTGAAGAGATTTATAACGAATTAATAATTGTGTTCGA
>PNEQ01026772.1:0-10526 GCA_003012365.1 Medauroidea extradentata
AACAGTGCACCTATATTACTAAAAACAGCCATCATCTACAGACGACACAAAAAACAGCCCTCCACCATATTGATACTTCAACACTAACTCGGCAAAAACAAAAGAAAGTAAACATACCTTTCCAAAAAATAAACAGTGCACAAACAGCGGTTAATACTTATTACTAAACAAACATATAGTTTTTATTGCTCTCAACAAATACATGTTATAACATATGTAATAAAACTAATACAATCATGGAACTTACAATAAGTTAACAATGTAAAACTTTTGTCAGAAATAATTTAACATCCTCACAGGTATAAAACATTTACTACATTTAAATTAACTCTATGCACAACATTAATGAACCTGGACCACGGTCGTAGTAGAACAGGTCTGGACACTCGCCTATCTAACAATGTATTTTGCTTGACCCCCTTGTTGTTTGGCTGTAGTTCGTCAATTTACCGAGAATGTCGTACTTTTTGGCGCTGTTTTCCGGGTGGTCGGACTCAAACTCCACCCACTTTTTTCCATTGTTAAATTTATAAAGTAAATAATGATTGCTGGAGCATTTTCTTAAATTTGTGAGCGAAGAAAGTATATTATATATTGATAAAAAAATACGTTTTGATAAATTGTTTATCTTAGCGGAAAGGAAGTGGGCGGAGTTTAGACCGACCGCCCTAACATCAGCGCCAATAAAACACAATATTCTCGGTAACTTGGTGAACTACAGCCAAACAACAAGGGGGTCAAGTTTCCAGGCGAGTGTCCAGACCTGTTCTTCTACGACCGTGACCTGGACATACATTCACGTAACAGAACATTAACTATGTTTACAACAACGAGCTATATAGTGAACATGTTATATTGTTGAGGGTAATGTTTGACCTGTCTGCAATATAGAAATATTATAATTATCTTGCAGATATTTGTATATAATTTGTAATTACTGTTTATAATTTTAAATTTGTCTAATCTAAACTTTATTATGTAATATGTATGTACTTGCAGTATCTGTTCACTGTATTTGTGATTTCTTGACGTGTTCCATAGTCCTGTGGCCTGAGCCAAGCAAGGGGGCTCTACGGAACAAGAACTGAAAATAAAAAATAAAAAAAAAAACATAGAGGGGCGGAAACAGCAATCTCCAAGGCCCTGAGGTGAAGCCCAATTGAACGTGGTATTTTGACTCTAGATAAAATGGCGGACTCTTATTTCCGGTCGAGAGATGAGAGCGATTATGCTTATTTAAACATTATTAAAGTATAATATATTACAATAATTATTGGTATTTTATCCTGTGTTTAGCGGGAATATAGTGGAGCTATAAAGTAACGGATTTTATGCGAACATAATGATGGATTTTTAACATAATGTTGGCCACACTGCTGTTCGCCATGTTTTATGGGGTCAATACAGCCGTTCAATTGGGCTTCACTTTGGAAGAGTTTCCGCCCCTCTATATAACTATATAGCTCGTTGGTTTATAACTATAAAAATCATCAAATTTATAAAAATGTATTATCAATTAGCAGTTTTTAAGTTTATGTTTAAATAACTTTATATCAGTTTTACTTAAAACTGTCAAATAAAATGGGCAAGGAATTATACATTTTACTTCCAGAATACTGGACGCCTTGCTGATATAGTCTTGTATTAGTACTAATCATATGAATATCATTTTTGTTTCTGGTATTATGTGCATGATGTACTGTTAGTTTCCATTCCACCAAGATTATGTACTATAAATATAATTAGAGAGTATATATATATAAATATATATATATATATATATATATATATATATATATATATATATATATAGTGATATAAAAGTAAGAATCATTAGTTTTTTATACAACAGTTAGTTTCAGTGAGAATAGTTTCGAAACGATCGGCTATACAGTAATATAAGAGGTTGTATTTATAAACAATAAATTGATTCAACTGATATAAGAGAACTAAATTGGCTTGAAACACAATTTATTAAATCGTATTATACCCAAACACACGGATAGTTTACGAGTACATGGTCGTTCTAACCTCTTCTATTATAAGTATGTATACTTATAATAGCAGACCCCCGCGGCTTTGCTCGCGAATATTACTCGTAACTGATAATATTTACTTTAATTGTAAAACCTCTTTGTACACAAGATTGGTACTTCAGTCAAGTGTTAGAATATCCAAGCGGCTAGTTGAACTAATTCTGCAGCAGGATAAGTAGCTATAGCTGTCCATGCGAAAAGCAGTCTCAAGTTTGTCCCTGCCACTAAAAGCGACTTCACCTGGGCCTAATTTATAGCCCTGCCAATTTGAGGTTGTGGGGTATTTACAGACACCTAAGAGAGTGATAAATTAAAAAACATACGTTTACCCTGTGCACAACCATTGGTAATGGTGCCCTCAATTATATATTTTCAAAATATTTTTTTAACTTTATTGCCATTACACGTTTCAGTGGGAGAAGGTTTCGCGGAAACGTATTTGGTGCCCCAAATTTGAGATTAGTGAGATTATATATCGTCGGTTTACTGCCAAAAGTGACAAAGTCAAAATGAGATAAAATTATAAAAATGCTAGGAATATGTATATGTTGTTCACGAACAATTGCCCAAGTTTAAAGTCTATTCGTCGTTTCGTACTGTTGTGTCACAGTATAGTATCATACCACATTTTTGTTAATATGTACAATTTAATACTGTTTTTAAACGAAATAGCATTTATGACTTAATCACTTTTAGCAGTATACCGACGATATGTCAGCTGATATTGTAGAGGAACCTAAGTGGAAAGCGAACTGCAATTTTACCCCTTTTAAAGACTACATGTAAATTGCACTAATTCGATCTGCCTTGAAGTTTTTGTGTGTCAGAATTGAACGTTCGCACGCAGCTTTTAACGGAATTCGAGCCCAGAACCTCCTGGAATTTAGACCTGAGTAACAAACAACTGCGTCACGTAACGTGGAAATAATTCATGAAAATAAAATTTATTAAAAAAAAATAAATAAAATATCTGTGTCCTGGGCTCATAGAGGTTGTACAACACCACGTCTCGATAGGTTACTGTAGAGTGAAACTCCTGTATAGGTTGTTTCTCGCTGCTCGTTCCTGCTTTTATGATCGTCCGCCTTGAATATTGACCAACTTAGTTTTATTCTTAATAATCACGTTTCTTATAAAGAAAAAAAATTATACATATTTTTAAAAAAATTTTACATAAGCATCACTCTGACGCGAACTACACCTCAATATCGCTACTGGTTAGGTAGATATCGTGGGTTGATGGAAAACAAATTTTGTGCTTTTTCACCCTTTTGGGTGTCGAATTTCGAAATATTTTAAATTTACATCTTAGACATTTGTATAAGTATCCAACGGAAGTGTAAATCACATCGCTAGCCCGTTCAGTCGAATCAAAATCGATCATTCACTAAAAAAAAAAAAAAAACACATATTACCCCTGCACAGTATTCAGAAATCGAATTTCGAAAAATCTGAAAACAGTTTTGCGATAATTTGTGTATTCGTCCTGAAGCAAAAGTTAATTGTATATCTCGACGGGATCTACAGATATCGAGGATTTATCTAAAACACATTCCAGGTCTTTTCCCCACCTAAGAGAGTAAATTTCGAAAAACCCTTGAATCAAGTTTTAGAATAGTTTATTGCTATCTCGTGGACGCAAAAAAACACAACATTAGCCCGCTGGGTTCAAGATATATAGACGAATAATTGAAAATGCTTTTCACCACTTTTCACCGTTTTCACATCCTTAGGTGACGAATTACGAAAATTCCTGCAATTACTTTTCAGGTATTTGAGTAAGCATCAAACTTAAACAAAAATCACGTCGCTAAATAAAAAACTATGGGATTGATATATATCGAATGTGTGTCGAAAACACATATTACCCATTTTTTAACTAGTTTAGGGCCGAATTCAGAAAATATATTTTAAATGGTACTTGGGATATATACAAAAGCACCAATTTAAAGCAAAGAGAACTTCGATATCCCGGTTGATTCGATAGATATGGAAGGATAATCGAAAACACATTTCACGTATTTTCACCCCCTTAAATAAAGAATTTCGAAACGTCTTTCAGTCCTGTCATAGACGTTTGTAAAAGTAACCAATTAAAGTTAAAATCACGACGTAAGCCAATTGTGTTTCAAAGATATAGACGATTCATAAAAAACACATTGGCCCTTTTTACTGCCTGGGGGTCGAATTTAAAAAAAACCTAGAACTACTTTTTGGGTATTTACGTAAGCAATTTTTTGAAGTGAATATCAATTCTCTATCCCGAAGGGTTCGATAGATATCGATAGTTGATTGGAAACACATTTAACGTCTTTTCAGCCCCTTAAATGTTGAACTTCGCAAAATCCTTAAATTGGCTAATATGCATTTTTACGAGTATCCTATTAAAGTAAAAATCACTATGATATGCCGTTGGGATCGAGCTCTATCGACGTTTATTCGGAAACAAATTTCACCCTTTTTCACCCCTTTAGAGGTCGAATTTCGAAAAATCCCTTCTTAGTGCTTGTCTACGACCTGAGAGGAACCCCCACAAAAATTTTCACGATTCTAGGTCCAGTGGTTTGGGCTTCAGTTTGATATGTCTGTCAGTCAGTCAGCTTTCATTTTTATATATGTAGAGATTATAGCATTTGGCTATAGAAAGGATAGATTGTTTTAATAGTATGAATATTTATTGTATGTAATTAATCTTTCCTTTATTTCTTTCTTGTTATCTTAAATGACTTAAAATTTTCTTGAATTTTATTTTAAAGTTTTGTTTAGTTTCTCTTTAGAATCTATAGGATCAGTTAATGAATGCCCTTACCTAGTTACTTACTTAATACTATTTATTCACTTTTTTGTTAGGACTCAAAAATCTTTATTTTCTTTTTAATTTTTTAAAATTTATTCTTGTTTTACTTTTGTTTAATTTTCGTTTGTAATATTTCTTCAGCCCTAATGCCTGTGTTGGCGACGCCGTGACGGCTTGAGGAATAGCCGCGGTGAGGGGGCGTTGCCTAGATATAAAGGAAGTCTTGGCCGAGCGATGATGCCGATATAACAAATTTTTTTTAATTACCATCTCGCTAGCGCCATCATAATGATTTTGTACAGTTTTTGGACGGCCAAGTAAAGTTTGTTAAGCCAGGGAGTCTGTAGATTGTTTAGAAGGGTCTACGAGGCCAAAATGTAATTAATTATTGAGTGTGCAAGATTTGAAGACGGCAGCATCGTGGCTTAGTGACGCCATTTCCGTATGAGATGTAATTGGTATTGTAATTGGCAGTTGTAACTGACTGCAGGAGTGTTGTAAACATTCTAGTGCAGTGCACTTGACCAAGGCAGTCACCTTGAGATCATGTCCGCTTGTTGTTGTGTACCTAAACGGTATCTGTATTCACCTGTGAATATAACTAGCGACGAGGATGGGATATTTTTGTGTGTTTTGAGTAGGCGAGCGGTGCATACGTGGTGACGGTAATAACTATGTAAGGTTGAATCACCGTGTTTTGGGTTGTGGCATAAAACGAGCGGGAAGATCGAACAAGATGGCGTTAAGTAAAAATCGAAGGATTCAATGATGTGGAAGGGGATTTCGAGTGCTATGTGGAGCGGCTGGAACACTATTTCCAAGCGAATAAAATTAAAAGTGAAGAAAAATGTAGTGTGTTTTTGACATTGTTAGGCCCTAAAACGTATGCAGTGCTAAAAAAATTGTGTGTGCCAGACAAACCAGGAACCAAATCATATGACGGACTAGTGACAATACTATCCACGCAATGTGCACCGTGGAAAATTGTAATAGCCGAGCGCGTAAAGCTATTATGGAGGAAACAAGGCGAGTCGGAAATTATATCGGAATACGCGGTAACCCTACAAAAGTTTTCTTTGTCATGCGATTACGGTGGATTTCTGGAGGAAGCCTTTGTCAGTTGGTTAGGCAATGAAGAAATCGTGCAGAAACTGTTAGTGGAGGAGCAGCTGACCTTCCAGTCAACACTGGAAAAAGCAGTCAAACAGTCCAAGAAATTCAAGCCGGAGAGAGGGCAGCTCAAGCAAGTTGAGTCGAGTCGAGATACCGATGGTACATTTGTTATACAACGAAGACAGAGGGGAAGTGGAACAACAGGGAGTGCTCGCGAGGCTATTGGCACGAGACCGAGGTCCAGACAGAGTCAGCAGAAAAATTGCTACAGGTGTAATAGCACTACACACATGGCAGCCCAGTGCCCATTTACAAATTACATGTGTAATAGATGTAAAACACGAGGTAACATTAGGATGGCTTGTTAGGCACAAGAGGTACAGTATGTGGAGAAGGCCAGCATGGAAGACTGGGACTTGCTTAACATTGATTTTAGTGACGTGAAGGGTAATACTAACAAATTTAAGGTAGACGTGCGGCTAAACGGTTGAACACAGTAGTGGAACTGAATCATTACCCTCTGCACAAAGCAGAGGAGATTTTTAGTGAACTGGCCGGGTCCAAGGTTTTTTCTGTAATTGACTAACTCTCAGTGTATACTCAGTTGCCTGTTAGCAAACAAAGCCAACCTTTGCTAACTATCAACACACATAAGGGGCTATATCGTTACACCTGCCTTCCATTTGGGTTCTATAGTGCCCATGTACCTTCCAGAATACGATAGAGCAGGTCTTGAAGGGGATAAAAGGAGTACATGTGTACTTAGATGACATTTTAGTGGTGGGCATTAGTTTAGTGGAGGCTCGAAGGCGGGTGGAAGAGGCGTTGAAACGATTGGAAACCTTTGGTATCAGGACTAGAGAGGAGAGGTGTAAGTTGCTTTGCAAGAGGGTAGTATATCTTGGTCACAGAATTTCGGGCGAGGGCCTTCAACCCACTAAAGACAATATGAAAGCCATTCAGGATCCTTCGGCTCCAAGGGACATTAACTTCGCTCATATCTATGGTTGTTACAATTTTACAACAAGTTCTTGCCCGACCTAGCAATGGTGTTACACCCACTATACCAGTTGTTGCATGGCAATCAGATCTGGCAGTGGACCGCAGACTGTAGCATAGCATTCAACGACAGTAAGGGAATGTTGCTAAGCAGTCCAGTATTATCACTCATAGTGACGGCGGATGCAAGCGCATACGGAGTGGGAGCAGTGCTAGCACATCAAATGCCATCTGAGGAAGAATGGTCTATAGCCTTTGCGTCTAAAAAATTGTCAAAGCCAGAAATTGGTTACAGTCAGGTGGAACATGAAGCTCTGGCTTTAGTATTTGCTGTAAGAAAGTTCCACAGTTACCTGTATGGGCGACAATTTGTCCTGGTAACAGATCATAAGGCACTCACTTCCTTATTTGGTACGAAGCGCGGTGTTCCAGTCATGGCGGCAGCCCGAATACAGCGATGGGCAATAGTGTTGGGAGCCTACAAGTACGAGGTGAAGTATAGACCAGACTCGGAAATATGTCATGCAGATGCGTTATCACGCTTACCTTCGCTGTCAATGGAGATGGAGGGAAGAAACTCCCAGGAAGACGAGGTAGTGTTTTTATTCGCACCTCTCCCAGGTTGTCCACTGAGGGCCGCCGATGTTGCGGAAGCTACCCGGAGGGACCCGGTCCTGTCGAAAATGTCTGACATGGTGTGGCGGGGATGGCCAACTACAGTCTCAGAAGAGGTGAAGTGTTTCGCCTCTCGGATGATGGAGTTGTCCTTGGAACAAGATTGTGTACTACTGGGCAATGGGGTGGTCGTTCCGGAGAAATTGCATGAGGCAGTATTGAAATTGTTGCATGAGGGGCATCCCAGAGTCACTAGAATGAAGATGCTGGCCAGAAGCTATGTGTGGTGTCCTAATATATGGACAAGCAAATAGAAGAAACGGTGCATCAGTGTAACCTGCGTCAGCAGTGCCCTTACAGCAGTGGAGTTGACCAACTCGGACGTGGCAACAGGTACATCTTGATTTTGCGGAAGAACAGAGACAAAAATTCCTAATATTGGTGGATGCCTTCTCCAAGTGGTTGGAAGTAATTCCAATGATGGCTACAACAGCTTCCCACACGGTGGGAAACTTCCGAACACTGTTCGCAGTGTTTGGGTTGCCAGAATAAGTGGTGACAGACAACGGCCCTCCCTTTCAATTAGAAGACTTTGTTGAGTTCCTGACGGCGAACGGAGTGAAACATGCTTGAATTCCACCATACCATCCATAGTCAAATAGTGCGGCAGAAAGACAAGTTCAAACCGTAAAAATTGCTCTGAAGTGCCAATTGAAAGAAGACCAAGGGAAGGCAAACAACTACATGCTACAACATAGGGTGGACGTATTCCTGTTTACTTACAGAAATACCCCGCATTCGCTGACAAAGAAAACCTCAGCATAATTGTTTTTGCAACGACAGCAGCGCACTCGGTTGTCACTTTTAAAGCCGTCAATTTCACGCGACACGTCGGAGAGCCAAAAGCAAGTCAAGTGTAGGGCTGATCAAAGTAGAGGGCCACAAAGAAATTTCACACCAGGGGACTTGGTTTGGTTAAAAAATGTGTGGGGGGGGGGAGGAATCGAACGGGAGCCTGGTTCAGTAAAGGAGAAGGTGAGTGCAGTTACTTACCAAGTGCATGTAGGCACACGGCTCAGATATGTACATGCTGACCATTTGAAGTTGAGAGAATCCAGGACCAGAACAACTCCAAGTTCGGATAGTCAAGTAGTATAAGAACATTCTGGTAAGGCTCGAGGTGAAGTCGGAAGGAGGGCGACCGACCAGGAGGAGGTGAAAACTTACGTCAGAACAGAAGGAGCAACCTTCCGACGGAGCTTCAGGTCAAGACAGGACTGAAGGAAGCGACCAAGCCAGTGTTACGGGAGCAGGAGATTGTTGGGGCCAGGAAGAAGGGCTCAAAGGATTTCCGTGTTCAACGCCGGTAGCAGATCACAGCACTAGGCGCCCCAGTAGACGTGTCAAGACTCCAGAACGACTGAATTTATAGGACGGAAGTTTTAGATGTAACTGACGACAGTCGTGTTGCAAACATTCTAGTGCAGTGCACTTGACCAAGGTAGTCACCTTGGGATCATGGCTGCTTGTTGTTGTGTACCTAAGCGGTATCTGTAATCACTTGTAAATATAACAGATGTGACGCCGTCTTGTTTTATTGCACCAGATACTTGTTTTTACCATAAATTAGTGCATTTTATGCAGTGTTAATATTTTGAATGAGCTAGGAATTACTTTGATTTTGAAGAGTAATTATGATTTTCGGATTTATTAGGACTTTTAACCCATTTGCCTTGTTTTATGCGAACTCTCAAGCCTACCACTAAGAAAGAGAGAGAGAGAGAGAGAGATTGTCCCGAGCATTTTAAATACTTTATTTCGTATTGTGTACAAGACAAAAGCTTTACAAATTAATTAAAGCAATTTTTTTTAGTGTTTCGATCGGAGATAAACACTCTTTAAAGAACTCTGATTTTTGAACCCTTAAAATTATGTTAATAGCTTTTTGAATTACACAAGGTAATTTCTTCTAAAATGATGTTTTATCACTTTGAAAACTTTTCGAGGAATATTTTCTTTATTTCGTCCTGAAATTCAAAATATATTCAGGATGTGTTAGTTACCTATGCAGATAAGCTTTCATAGCTAATAAATTTCAGTTTAAGTCAGCATTTTATATTTCCTGAATTATTACTTCTATCATTTTAGTTATTTGGACTAAAAAATAAATAACTGTACTATTTAATCTCTGTATGTTGGATTATTGTTCTCATGTGGATGAAAGTACTAGTAATTGCTTGTTGAAACCAGATGTGGCTTATGAATATTATTGAGGTCAAAACTAGTAAGGGTTCATGTATTCTTTCAAGGCACAATTTTCACCTAATTATTATGCTTCACCACAGTACACAACACCCATATTATTTAACTCTATAATACACTAAGTAAAGAGTACACAATATACACATACATATAGTTACATTGATCTTGTACTACTTTAATTAGATTGTTGTACATGTCCCACAATCACAAAAATTCTGTAATTATATCACTCAGCCTTCGTAACATCCATTAGTTATTCGCTCAATTTTAAAACTCCCGCCGTCACTTTTATTTACTGAAACTACACAACCTCTGCAGCTCCAGTAATCTCAGTACTCGTTTACCCTCGCACAGGTTGCTTACACAAAAGCCCGCGAAAACAACTGTTAGTGATTTCAGCAGTTTCGGAACTGCTGCTGACGTTGCTGAGATTAATTACTGAATCCGTGAAATCAGTAGTAACGGAACGTGGCCACAATGGCATCTTAATTTTGACTTGTTTGGGGGTGAGGGCAGAGGGGAGGGTGATAGCGAGAGACAGCTACGCCTCTCGCAATGCCGGCTGCTGATGGTGGTGGCCTTGGATCTGCCGCCCGTGTGGCGTGCTCCCCCTGGATCCTCCACGTCGAGATGATGGTGGTTGAAAAGCTGAAAAGGCGGCTGGTTGAGGGGTCTAGCTCCCTAAAGACCTGAATTGGCCATGG
>PNEQ01026774.1:0-22886 GCA_003012365.1 Medauroidea extradentata
AGATACCATTTTATACGTGAGGAAGTTCAGAATGGTAATGTAAAATTGGTGTATGTAAAATCAGATGAGCAGGTGGCAGATGTGTTGACAAAAAGTCTAATGAAACACAAGTTTGTAAAATTCAGACAGCAGCTAGGGGTCGTAGATGTGCAGGATTGGGAGAGGGTGTGAGTGTTGGCAATCCTGGAGAAGTGAGAAAGAAAGAGGAATGGACGGAAGGGTGTTGTAATGTATGAAGAGAATTGTAGTGTGTTAAGAGTAAATAGGTTGAACGGTAAATGTAGTAAATAAAGAATTTAGAAATGAATGGGCTTTCATTATTTATAAAACAACATTTTGTTTCTTTTTAGGAACTACTCAGTAAAAAATTGGTAATTTTTCATGAGTAGTTGGGGCGGTGTTTAACATTGCAGGGTTCCACTTATATATTATTTTCTTTTGCTTTAAATTACATTTTTTGTATTTTGATGTAATAATAATAGCTAAAGGTAACTGTTCTTATGGAGAAAAGTTTGTGGTATTTTATTGTGTTTTTATTTAATTTCAAGTTAGGGTATAACGGTAATAGCTATGGCCAGAGGGCCAGATGGAGGAGGCACAGCTTTGTCCTTGTTGTGCTCCGTGCCAGTTTTTATGCCCATATTTGGCTACAGTTTGCTGATGTGTACTTGCCCTTGAGTTTTCAGTTTTTTGTGCCCATATATGACAATGTTTTGTGGCCCCGTTTTTGTTTGTCGTGTTGGGTGTAGCACACAGACAGGGGAAGTACCGGTGTCACGTGCTCGGAGCCAGCCAATCGCGGCGAAGTGCGCAGTGACCTCGATACTTTTTTCTGCAAGCCTGCCTCCATCTTCGGGTAGGAGAAAAAGTCGCGACTCCGAAGAAGACGAACGTCCACAGGGCTGCGGCCCGAAATACTATATAAATGAGATAGAGCGTGAAAATGTACCGTGCGCGAGAGGCACCCGTGGTCGGAACACTCTATTTTAAACAACGTGTTAAATTACTTTCGGACAAAAATTCTAATCTACTAAATTTTTCTTTCTCGCGTACGTGGCCGTAGGGTGCGGGGCGGTTTTTAACCCCCTAAAAATTTAATGTAATGGTTGTACCGATGTGGTTTATCGGACTTTCTTAAATTATATTTGGTAACCAGCTTCAGTTTTGTTAATGAGACTTTTCCTCATAAGAGCGGTTACTGGAAGCAAGCAGTTATGTCGTGTAAGAAAATATACCTTCACGAAACGCGACGTTCAATAAAACTTAAATTCAGACCATTCTTTTCAAGTTTTTCCGTTTCAAGCCTTTCTAAGTCACCTGTTCATAATTTCGAGACTGACCAACAGGAAATGGTCGTGTTACGTAGTAGCGGAGGGATTCCAGCTGCTACGGACTATTTCTATGTCAACAACCAAACTAAACTCTGCGGAACTTGTCTACCGACTCGCGATTTGTTCTCATTTTGCAATGACCCGGGAGATCTGTACTGCTACACAATATTTGCCTTTTGTATATTTAACTTAGTGTGTATTTTTTTTATTGGACTTGTACTTCGCCCAAGTGGCTCGTGCTCTTCTGTCTCTGAGGAGAGGTGGTACACAGTTTGCTCCTCCGTCCATTCTGCTCCGTACATTAATACTGTATGATTTTCTTTTTATATTTTTGGAGTCTATCGCCATGACAACCGCTGAGGTTGCATGGCTGTATCATTTGGAGAAGGATACTCTGGTATCTTTCCTTGAGGACTACCACGTTGCTGGCGCCAGTTCCAATATGAATCTTCACGATTTACGCGCCCTGGCTGTGCAGCATATTAGAAATGATAATCTGATAGAAGGCCTGGGCACCCAACAGACAGTGCGCTCGGTAAGTGTTCCAAGTCAGTTACATTCTAAACTATCAATCCTACATGTTCACAAAATTCCCCGTCTCACCACTACACAGCCCCAGGAGGTGTTCGGCTTTACTGTTTTGTGCACCCGACTCTTAGAAAGAAAATTAATGCCGGGAAATGAATTTTGAGGTTTTCTGTGTCATAAGTGCGAAGGCAGGATTTTGGACCTATTAGACAGTGTGTTGAAAAGTCGAAGTTACATTTGAACATTTTAAATGCCAGATGTTACTTATGGTAATACCCCATTCTGTAGTTCACGTGTGGTTTGCAAAGCTTAAGTATAGTAAACAGTTGCCTAATGAGCCAATTCATGGTTATATTAAGAGTGTTCGCGAATACGAAAACGCTCTTTCCTTGTAATTAGCGGAAGAGATGCTTCTAGAAGTTATTTTAGATAACCTTACCCCAGAAATAAAGAGGGAGTGTAACCTGCTTAAAATACTGGAAACCTTTAGCCAGTTGAATGCTTTCACTGATAAGTATGAGATGCTCCGCGCGGATCAGATGCATACACTCCAAATGTGTTCAGCTAAAGAGAATTGCGCTGTAGTGAGCAAAGACACTGTAATGTCTGGGCAATGTAACTCCTTTTACCCTACTGACCGGGTAGAACAAGGAAATTGTAAGAGGGATTGCCCGCACTGTAAAAATATTGGTTTTCCAAGGAAGGTTTCGGGTTCAGTTTTCTGCGCAAATATATGTTGCTCAAATTGTACCGTGTTTGGTCACAGTGCACCAGTATGACCCGTACCACACCTTGATATGTAACAAAGGAGATGATTTCGGTGCTTACACCCAGGGCAATTAAAGTTTGAGTGCCAGGGAAACTGACTAGGGCCGTTAACCAACACGGTGCTAATGGTTCATATTTTGCAAGGAAAACGCTTGTAACTGGGCAAAACTCCACTGATGTGCTCCTGTATCAGAAAAATATATTCGTGCTTTAGTGGATACAGGTGCCTCAAAAAATTTAATTAGAGACAGTTTTCTCAGCTTACTGCTTAAAGAAATTCCTCACTTGCGAACCTGCAAGAAAAAAGATTTCCCCCTAACATTTTTGTGTCGCGAATGGGCATGTTGTCACTGTTAGTGATTGCATTACATTGCATATTAAGTTGGGTCATTTATCTTGGAATGTTCTGTTTTGGGTAATGCGGGGTATGTTGTCCCCCTGGTTCAGGGTGAGTTTTTAAGTAATGTGCGCAGTAGTGGACCTTAATCACTCGTGTCTTCGTTTCGCCTTCAACAGCGATGTCCGTGTTGAGCTGTATGTAGAGGGACGAAATGTTTGCCCGCGGGAGGCCGTTGGGGCCTATAGCGTAAGTTCGGAGGAATATGCAGCATCGCAAAATTATTGGAAGAATTTCAGGATGTGATAACCGTTCACTTGGGGCAATGTAACTTGAAGCCTGTATAAACTTACTCTTAAGGATGAAACTCCTATTTGGTTCAAACCGCACACTTGTGCTCCGCCCAAACTGGCCGCCATGAGAGAGATAATAAACAAATTGTGAGAATCCGGTGTGATTGTGTCTTCTAATTCTGATTTTTGTTCACCTAGCATTTTAGTAAAGAAAAAGGAAAGTGATCATTTAAGGCTTGTAGTTGATCACTCTGCCGTTTCTAAACACATTTAAATAGACCCTTTCCGCTTCCTACTGTGGATGCAGCCCTCTTATATCTGAGACAAGGTACATATTAGTCAGTTATCAATCTCAACCAAAATTTTCAGCATTGTTTATTAAACCCTTCATGAGTCGACGAGATAGTCTTCTGCTCGGCTGGCGACCGCACCTAGGGACTCTTGGTTCGAGTCTGGGTGCGACCTCTGGCTAGAAAACTAGTTACAACGGCGGCACGAGCGGTGAGTTCCTGTTGGTTTAGGGAAGGAGAGCGATCATGTACCTATCTCCTATCTCGCCTTACCCTAACCCTTCTACTCGCCTCTATTTCTGTATTGCTGTTATTCCTTGTTCTTTATTCTAATAAACTCTTGTTACCTTTCAACTCTGGCTTATTTATCTTCCCCTTCCCCGGCTAAACTTTGTAACATTGGCATCCAACAGACCCGTTTAACCATAACTGTATTTAAAATGATTTAGCCCTAAATAACCCTTAAATAAACCCACTGTGTTGCTACCATCTGAGGGAAACTCCCCCAACTAATAATAACTTATGATCTCCCAATATAATAACGGCTTACAAAATAATCATTGTGTAACATGCCCTGGAGTCAGTACGAGTTTACTCGCATTCCTGGGTGCCAATTTTGGGAGTCAAGCTTTATAGCGTATCCTGGATTCTATTTTCTCAGAGTATATATTTGATTTTGTATTTAATTACCTTAATGATAATATTGTGTATAGTAAAGACTTGAGTAGTCACGAGGAGCATCTGCGAAAAGTATTCACTAAACTTAGGGTAGGGCTGACAGTAAACCCTAAGAAAATATCGCTTTTACAGAAAGAAGTTAAGTTCCTAGGTTACATTGTATCAGCTGGTAAACTGATGCTAGGTCCTAAAAAATCAAAACGGTTTTGAATTTTCCTCATCTAAAAAATTTGAAGGGTATGCAAAGATTTTTAGGGATGATTCGTTACTATGCTCATTCTGTGCCGAATCTGGCGGAAACAGCTTGTCCTCTTCACACCCTGAAGAAAAAGAATGTGTTCTTTACCTGGGGTGAAGCGCAAGAGAACGCATTCAACCGTTAAAAATAATGCTTACCAGTCCTCCCATGTTACATTTGCCCAATTTTGCAAACGTTTCAAGTTGCATGGAGATGCTTCAGGGATTGCAGTCGGAGCCGTTTTAGGGCAAGAAATCAATAGTTCTATTGCTCCTGTTGTGCACCCCAGTTGGACTTTAAGCAACGTAGAAAAAGCGCAGTCAGTCAATGAGAAAGAATTGTTGGCAGTTCTTTTTGGGGTTAAAAATTTTTTTGCTACCTGGAATTCAAAGAATTTCATTTACATACAGATAACCAAGCCTTGAGCTGGGTGATTAACACCCTATACATGTCGGCAAATTAGGGCACTGGGCTCTCTTTTTATCACGTTCCTGTTTCCGTGTGCATCACATCCGAGGTTCTGATAAATCTGTGGCTGATGCCTTGTGACGTATGTTTGACCCCGATATGTTTGAAGTGGTTCAGCCAAGTCAAGAATCGTAGGTATTGTTTCTACAGGGGTTTCCGGAATGTTTTACACACATAAAGGACATGCAAGGTCAGGATATATATTTGCCAACTAGTACATTGTGATCTCGATTTTTAAAACGGCTGTGCCTTATGTCATTGAAGATGGTGTCATCTATTTTACGGGGAAAACAGGTAGAAGTAGAAAAGTTTTAGCCCCTGTTTCTCATCAACCAATGATCTTGAAGTACTTCCATGACTCTGGATATGGTTGTCACTTAGGGATAAATAAGACCTTCGAGAAAATATCACACACTTTTGATTGGCCCTCCTTGAAATTGTAGGTCTCAAATTCGAAGCACATCATTTGCCATAAAAACTATTTGCCCTAAAATCATATGCCCTAAAATTTCAATACAGTCCTACAGTCACTTTCCCTAAGCATTACTTGGCCTAAACATCACTTGCCTGAAAGTCATATACCCTAAAAGTCACTTGGCCTAAATGTCACTTCACCTAAACGTCACTTGCCCTAAAAGACATTTAGCCTAAACTTTACATGGCCTAAACGTCGCTTGGCCTAAAAGTCACTTGCCTTAAACGTCACTTGGCCTAAACGTCACTTGGCCTAAACGTCACTTGGCCTAAACATCACTTGACCTAAAAGTCACTTGCCCTAAAAGTCACTTGGCCTAAACGTCACTTGCCCTAAAAGTCACGTGGCCTAAACATCACTCGCCCTAAAAGTCATTTGCCCTAAACATCACTTGCTCTAAATGTCATTCGGCCTAAAAGTTTGCCCTAAAAGTCACTTGGCCTAAAAATCACTTGGCCTAAAAGTCACTTGCCCTAAAATATATTTATCTTAAATTCCAATCCTTTATTTTGTATTCTCTCCTCTGTTCACTTAACTACGGGTAACATCGTGTTTCTTGAAGTGTTTAGTTATTTGAGTCACTCATAGAGTGCAGCAGCGACGGATTTTGCATTCTTTAATTTCGTTAATTTTTTTATGTTTTTCCTTTCAGAAATATCTTAAAGGTTTTTTCATATAAATAATTAATTGAGGTTATTGTTGAATTAACTTCGTCTCCACCATAAACCAACGATACGATTCTGACGCTTATATTTTGGTTGCAGTACATTATACTGTTCTTTACAAATAATATGTTTACTTCGGCTTTCAATAATTTCATGCTACAAATGTCATTGATGTAATTTTAAAAATTTCATTTCTGTTTAAATTTTAAGAAAGCCTTCTGTATAGCAGTAGAGCCAACGCAATATCTATTTTTCAATGTTCGCATACAAGCAAACCATTCACATTTGTAAAGCAAAATTTACAATAGAGCTTTGCGACGTGGCGCGAAGAGTATTAGCCAATCAGGAAGTTGACGCCAGCAGTGAGCGTCACGAGCATTGGAGCCATCGCAGAATTTGGATTTGGCGGCATCGGGCACTGAGGTGGAATAAAAAGAAGGAAAGTTTTGTAAACATGGAAGCCGCCATCTTTAACAGAAGATACGTGAATTTTAAGTATATACAGTTTACATAAATAAATATGACCTGTATACATTTTCTTTTTGTAAATTTTGATAAATTAGCCTGAATAACTGTATTCTAACTTTCAGATTAACTGTTATTCGATAATGTGTTATGTATTGTGTCAAAAAAGTGTCCATGTTTAAAATGGTATTATACTAAATATATTTCACATATAGGACGAACTATAAACCACAGAATATTTCGTCTCTATTTTTGCAATACATATACAGTCAATATTTATATTTCTTTAGTGCTGAACAAAACTACTTTGACGATCGCTGGTGATATTCGGTCGCTGTATTTCGGATTCGCTTCTCAAGGGCCCGGCGTCCATTGACGGCCGTGCCACGCCGCGAAGCTCTATTGTGAATTCCGCTTTAGGGTGTTTGATACAAATAGCTTTATCTAGGTATGTCCGATAAATCGAAACATATATATATATATATATATAATTCGAACCAAAAGAGGCGACAAAGCGGAAATTGTGTTTTTAATGGATTCTCGGTATCAATCGAACCAATCTACATGAATATGATTTTCTCTTCGGGATGATAGTTACATAAAAATTCATAAATAATTTCTGGGTAAAACTCAACCTTTCAACTCTGTAAAGAGTGGGAATTCACTTTTGTATATCGCCGTCATTACTTTAATTCAATGATCTATTGCTTTTATTCCCATTTTAATTTAATATTTATACTAACGGCTGAATGCTAAAATGTAACTTTTAAGATTTTAGAAATTTGTCTCCTAAAGAAGTGAAAAAAAAAAAACATAGCACTTGCTACTGTATTGAGATGACCTCTCTCCCTAACATTACAGGCAAATTTCAAGGCGCTTGATGAAAGTTTACAATATTTTCGTCATTTTCTAATATTTTTGTGCCTCTTAATAATGTTCGTACACATTGTGTTTGTTTTACGCTTTCTGATTGTGTTTAATCACTTTTCAAATGTTCAGTTCACTTAAAAGTAAGGTCATACGTGCATGAACATGTCCGGTTGCAAATAAACTTTACGACAATGAAGGGAAGTAGCTAATCAAGGTTCACGTGTGATGTTTTTGCTCAGAATTTTAACTAGCTGCTTCGTGATTGTACAATTTTAACACAGCAATGTGTTCAGAAATGATAGGATATGTCTGTTTTGATTTAATTTTAATGTGAAGCACTAATTTACAGAATGAATTCCGTTAGCAAAAGGCTACATACAGCTTGCAGTTTGTTGACTTTCACACTTCCCAACCATTACATGCATGTTTCAATAATAAACCGAATAACCAAATATTTGAATTGGTGCCGTTTATACTGAAATCCCTGACAAGCTTGTGCCGCCGCCCTCATATAATTTTCGGAAAAATGAAAACGAACATGCATTTGTCGTGTGATGTTTTAAGACCACATATTCCTACACTATGTGTCTCACTATGAACATGTGCTCTTCTTCTGATATATAGTAACCAAATAGCCAACAAGAATTGAGCGTAGTAGTGTCACTAAATATATGTACAAGTATTCTCGTCATAAATCATCTCATGTTAGGTTAAATGAGGAACGATTTCAGCACAATTTTTTCCCAGTTATTAACCTATTCATAAAATGTAATTTAAGGCGGCTCTGACCAACCAGAAAATTAAATTGTATTTTCTCTCTCTCTGTTTTCTATCTCTCTTTTTGAAAAGTGTTTAGATACATGTAGCAAAAATAGTGGTGTATATGTGAACATTCTGATACACACAAAGAATATTTCTACTAACTAACACATGCAGCTCAACTTCTTGTAGTTATGCAGTAAATCGTTGATGTTCTGAGAGATTTGCCACATAAAGGAAGAATTATTTTTGATCATATGTAGATACTAATGTGTCTACTGCTTCAGCTGTTACAGGAGGTACATTTTTAGTGCTTTACGACAAATTAAGACATATCTCCGTGCATAAATGTTTCAAACTTCTTAAGCATCGATAAATGCTTCATATAGGTACACCAAAATTACATACAGTAACATTACATATAAGTTACACGATAGATGAATTTGTAGAATGACAGAAAGAAAATGTTTTTTTTGGTATCCAGTGACAAAATGGAAATAATGTAGTCAGCCATTCCAGGATTAGGAGTCTTACTGTCCCGAACGGAAAAGAAGCACATTCAATCAATATACTTTATTGTATTGTGAAAAATTTATAACATAATATGAACAATGAATCTCCATTAGCCAGCAAAATAACTTAACTTGGACACAATGATTGGTTTTTCGTTGTTCGAGTGTCCTATACAGAACTTGGAATGGCTGTAGTATCCTAATGATTGTTAAGTTATATTTTGTGACATAGTATTTATTGAAACGGTTATTTGGTAAAATGTAATAAAAAATACAACAATTTCAAATACTATCAACGTGCCAAACATTCCGTAAGAGACACATATAAATCACTAACAGACAATTGTAGTATATTATGTTACAAACAGTTCGATAAATTCAGTTGAAGATGGATTTTCTATACTGAAATGAATACATGCAACAATGTATGATATAAAATTTGTAAAGTGTTGTTCCCAGCTCAGAATTAAATTATGTATTTAAAAATATACATGCATAGATAGTAAACTGAACTTCGACATTGTGTGATTTAAATTATGATTTAATAATTATTATTTTAAATAAATTAATTTCAGCGTAAGTAATGTACACTTCTGGCTGTAATCACTATATATAAAAATGAACACTGACTGACATATCAAACTGCAGCCCAAACCACTGAACCTTGGATCGTAAAATTTTTGTGTGGGTTCTCCTCATTTCGTAGGAAAGCACTAAGAAGGGATTTTTTTAATTTGACCTCTAAGGGGACGAAAGAGGGTGGAATGTATTTCTGAAGGAACGCCTATAGAGCTCAAACCCGACAGCCTATCATCATGATTTTTGCTTTAATATGACACTCATAAAAACGCATATTGGCCAATTTACGGATTATTCGAAATTCAGCATTTAAGGGGGTGAAAAGACATTAAATGTTTTTCAAATTAACTTCAGTATAAAGAGTTGGTATTCACATGAAAATATTGCTTATGTAAATACCCAAAAAGTAGTTTTAGGATTTTTTTGAAAATCGACCCCCAGGCAGTAAAAAGAGGCAAAATGTGTTTTTTATGAATCGTCTTCATCTTTGAATCACAAATAGCTATCATCGTGATTTTTACTTTAATTGGTTACGTATACATATGTCTATGAGACGACTCCATGACGTTTCCAAATTCTTGAAATGTTAAATGTGTTTTCGATTATCCCTCCATATCTATCGAACCAATCAAGATATCGAAGTGCTCTTTGATTTAAATTGATACTTTTGTAAATATCACAAGTACCATTAAAATATATGTTCCGTATTCAACCCTTAAGATGTTAAACAAGGGGTAAAATGTGTTTTCGATTCACAATCAATTTATATATCGATCCCATTGATTTTTATATAGCGACGTGATTATTGTTCAAGATTGATGCTTACTCAAATACCTTGAAAGTAATTTAAGGAATTTTCGAAATTCGCCACCTAAGGAGGTCAAAAGGGTTGAAACTTTGTGAAAAGTGTTTTCAATTAACCAACGATATACCTTGAAGCCTTTCAAGAGACACCAGTAAAGTAGTCTAATTCCGCAGTTACACAGGCCTCAGAATTAATTTAAATTTAACTTGCTCAGCCGTACGTGTGGTCACGCGGTGTCTGAAGTAGTTCATATCGTTGCTACTTCCTATTCAAACTGAACAGGTTGTAAAGGTACTTCGCCTAAACAACAATCTCTACGCCTTGCTGTGATTGTCTCGTTAAACGTCAACAAGCATTGCGCACAAGATGGTTGACAACCCCTTGTTATGTTGCATCAGCAGAAATTAAGTTATTAAAATGTTTTGTTCGCTACGTATAAGTAAAAATAGTTTCATATTAAAATATGAGCCCTTTAATATACAGTAAACCGTCGATCTAACGACATCGCACGGTGCCAGGAAATTGTGTCGTTAGATCGTCGATGTTGTTAGTCCCGAGGTAACTAAAATTAACCCCCCCCCCCAAAAAAAAAAATTAAGTGTGTTTTTTTTTCTAAAATTTATGTAGAACAATTACCGACTTAAAAAAAGTTTCATTGAAATTATATTTTAGTACGATGAAAAGGTGTCTTCCAAATAAAATGGTATCCCACAATCCCCTACCGTGACATGTGGCAGAGCGGCACGTTCGGTCTGGTTGTGTAGGATGGGGGAGTGGAGTGGCTGAGCCGCTGGCCTTGGCATGCCTCCGGGCATCTCGTGTGCACGTGATTCATCCTGCTTGTCTGGCACGAAGCACATTCACACCACAACAGAACAACTCGTATTATTTACGTGAATGTATACGGCAACAATTTAAAAACCTTTCAGTACAGCCATTGAGTCTTTTTTTACTGTGCAAAGAACTGTTACAGCCTGTCGCCATTATAAGCATTTAGGCGATACTAATAGAAGTGTGTATTAAAGAACAAACATTTTAAAAAATTTCTGCATTTTTAAAAACTCGGAACGCCAATTATGAACGCGAATTTAGAGGCACTGAAAAGGGCAAAAAACTGACTTTTCAAGGTTCTGTCACAAATAAAATACAGACTGAATTATTCGTTGCTAAAAGTTGTAGGCCTATTGGAAAAATCACGAAACTATGCACAATGCACCAATTTAATGCTCTGTACTGCGAATAGAGACGAAATGGCTCTTGGCGCTCTGGCTGCAGTCGCTCTTATTGCTCCACTGTCGAGCGAGCATAAAATAAAAAGCCCACATGCAGCACACGGCGACAGGACTGTTGTGTTTACGTCGTAGGCCGTTTGCGCTCTGCACCGCTTTCATAGCCACATGATGAGCGATCAATAATATAGCGGAAGTTGTCAAGGTCAAGCCGAGCTCACTGCAGCTAGAGAAAAAATGATGAGATAACGCTGGATTTTTTTCTTTTATGGACTGCTGGTCCTTTTTTTTTTTTTGCTGTGCTGTAATGAGGGCGGGAAAAAACCGTGTCTCTTCAACCCCCATACCCCTGGGCTATGACAAGACACGGAAACATGGGAGAGAGTCACCGAGTGGGGGAGGAAAAACAAACACGTGGCTCTGCTTTGAGGTGAGACCGGATGCTAGTTGCACGTGACTATCAGACAGTCAGCAGTTCATTCGCACGCACGCAAGCACAATCTGGCATGTTTGTGGGGCAAGAAGGGGGGGCAAATGTTTATTGGCTGGCGTGGACAGTCAGGAGGGATTGTATCTATGTTTAGTGGCGTGTTTCTTACTGCACAGCACTCACAAAGGAAATAGCGACACTGAGGATTTTCCTTACATTTTCGATTTTTTGACCCGAATTTTTCATGGTTTCTTAAAAAAAGATTGTAAAAATTACCATTGCTATGAATTACCATTGCTATGCTACGTCACGTATCGAACTGCATAGCTGAGATAAGGACATGTGGAGGGGTGTGAGAAGGAAGTTCAGGCAGGATGGAGCATGGAGAAGTGAGGGGGAGCATTAGGAGATAAGGCAGCGTTAGTCATCACATCTCACATATGTCGGTGTTGCGCGCACTTAAACACTTAAACTATATTCCAGCCGAATTTTCTAGCATTTTAAATAGTTCTTTTTTTTTTTTTTTGTTTCATAGCTGCATATTACTAATTTATGATAACTACATTATGTTATTGTTTAATGTACGCATAATTATTTTTAATTAACGTTTTACTGCGATCTATTTCACTTTGCTTAGCTTTGATAAATTTTTTTAAATAATAATTTTTCCATGGTTCCCGGAAATTATGTCGTTAGATAGCAGATTTCGTTAGATCCGATGTTGTTAGATTGGGGGTTTACTGTATTTGCACCGGAAAAAGAATGTATGCCACTTCCAGTACTCTTTTATGCATGTAGCAGGCACATGGGCGTTCGTGGTAAAAGTAACTTCTTGAAAATCCTTGCACGTTTCAGAATGTGTAATATTGGTTTAAATGTTTTGTGTAACGAAGAAGTTTTGTCACCACGTAACACATAGTACCAACATATGAGTGTGTTACATGCTTTGGGACGGGGTAAGTAGAACTTCCAAAAGGTTATGTTTATCGCGACCGATGCATCTTTTAATATGTAAACAAGTGAGTTCATAAATATTATGTAAATTGGACGTGTCTCCAACTACTTTCCTCTGTTTACCTTTTGTACATAGGTTAAACAGTTAAACCAAACATAAACACAAAACAATATACTGTAGTAACCACAGTGGTAGAAGTACAGGTCTGGACACTCGCCTATCTACCATTGTATTTTGCATGACCCCCTTGTTGTTTGGCTGTAGTTCGCCAACTTACAGAGAATATTGAATTTTACCGGCGCTTCAGTTAGGACGGTCGGATCCAAACTGCACCCACTTTTCTCCATTGTTAAATTTATAAAGAAAATAAAAATTGCTGGAGCCTTTTTTTTTTTTTTTTTTTTTTTCAATTTCTGAGCGAAGGAAGTATTTCGTAAATTGATAAAAACATCGTTTTGATAAATTGTCTATCTTAGTGGAAAGGAAGTGGGCGGAGTTTGAGTCCAACCGCCATAACTGAAGAGCCAATAAAACACAATATTCACGATAACTTGGTGAACAACGAGGTCAAATTTCCAGGCGAGGGTCCAGACCTGTTCTTCTATGGCCGTGGTCGTAACAAAACACAATCGATTTTGACTGCAACAATTGAGTACCGTGTCACAACGCGAACGTGTTCACTTTGGCAGCTATACACTGAACGTGTTTAAAAATAGCTGACTGAACCTCTTTCGGTTATCTACTTCAGGCCGCCGCGTAACCGCGGCCTAAAACGTGATTTAAGGGTTTTTCAATATTCACTGTGGTGAAAAGACCTTGAATGTGTTTTAGATAAATCCTCGCGATTTGTCGAACCTGTCGAGATATATAGTTAATTTTTGCTTCAGGATGATGATTACAGAAATGATCGCAAAAGGGTTTTAAGATTTATTGAAATTCGAAATCCCAGTACCGTGCAGTGGTAATAGACTTTTTTTTTTAGTGAATTATTGATTTTGATTCGACTGAAAGGGCTAGCGTCGCGGTTTGCACTTCAGTTGGATGCTCATACTAATGTTTCAGATGTGAATTTAAAATATTTTGAAATTTGACACCCAAAAGGGTGAAAAAGCACAAAACTTGTTTTCCATCAACCCACAATATCTATATAACCACTGGAGATATTTAGGTGTTTTTCATGTCAGAGTAATACTTAAGAAAGTATATTAAAATTGTATGTTAGTTTGTTTTTATTTTATTTTCTTCGCTTGTGGGTGTTAGCCGCGTCTGAGGATTGTCTTGCCAGACGCGGCTCACACCCACAAGCCAAGAAAATGCAGACAACGGCCGCGAAAGCCTGCGATCTATTTTGTTTTCATTTTACTTTATAAGATAACTTGATCATTAATAATAAAACAAAGTTTGTAAATTTTCAACGCAGACAATCTGAATAGCAATTAAGAGCAGCGAGAAGTAACTTATACATGAGTTTCACTCTACAGTAACCTATCGAGAATCGGAGTTGTACAACCTCTATGAGCCCAGGACATGAATATTTTATATTTTAAATTAAATTTTATTTTTATGATGTTCTGGTCTACATTCTGGAAAGTTTTGGGCTTGAATTCCGTTAAATGCTGCATGCGAACGTTCAATTTTGACACACAAAAACTACAAGGCAGATCGAATTAGTGCAATTTACATGTAGCCGTTTAAAAATGGTAAAATGGATTATGCAGTTCACTTTCCACTTAGGTTCGTCGACAATATCAACTCACATATATCATCTTACTAATTTCCAGGTTGGGGAAGTAAATACTTTTTCGCGAAATCTTTTCCTATTAAAACTTTCTAATGGCATTAAACTTCAAGTGAATATTTTGAAAATATGTAATTAAGGGCATCGTCACCAATTGTGCGCAGGGTTAGCAGACGTTTTTCATTTGATTGACTACCTACCTTTAGGTATATGTAACTATCCCACAACGTAAAATTTGCAGAGCTTTAAATAAGGCCCAGGCAAAGTCGCTGTTTGTGGCAGGGACAAACTTAAGGCTGCTTTTCGCGTTGACAGCTTACAAATAATACTCGTGAGCAAAACCGCGGGGGACTGCCATTCAAATACAAAGATACTAAGTTCTGGGTTTGATATAGGTAGAGATAGGAAATTTCGCGAAAATATTTTTGCAGCGCCTTGGTTCAGTGCCTTACATGTACACCTGCATCTCTGCTTTGTGGTCACTGATTGGATGCCGTAACACCCAGCGTCTTTAGGTTAAACCCGCAAATCACAGACGTGATGAGTCGCAGTTATCCGTGTACTGATTGGCACAGTCAAATGAATAACAACTCAGCACAAAAAACTCTTGTCAATAGCCATGAATTGAGATATGTACAGGTGTGTTCGTAAGACACTGAAACGAAGTGGGGCAAAAATCTTTTTACCAAAAATTCTTGTCCCTAGATATAGATTTATTCACACAATTATTTACTTAAACAAATTTTTTGTAAAAAAAATTATGGTATATATGTTTAAGATCGAAAAAATGCTTAAAATGCTTAAAAAATGCCAATTTGCATTTTTTAATCCTAATTTACCGGGAGAAGACCCCCAGACCCTCTTCTTTATACCAGGGGGGGGGGGGGTCAGTGTCCACTCCTGATGTGAATACAATTTTGCTACTCCAACCTTTCAATTCTCCCGGAGTCCCTGTGTGGTGGTTTCTGCGCAGAAGATATTTAGGTTACGAAATTCCCAGATTTATATGGTTGAGACTATAGTGAAACAACATAATAGACAAGCATATGTGCGGTGGCTCTGGAACTCCAGGCCAAACAAAGCTTGGATCAAAAAAGTAGAATTTAAAAATAATATATGTGTTACTTATTTAATGAATAATCATGACTGAGAGTTACTTTTTGAAATATAATCTCGCAACTGTAAACTTCATGTGTAGAGACACGAGTCGACCCTTGTTCCTGTCATGTTGGCAGTTATGCTTAACGTTGCATTAAAAATAGTAACTTACAAATTGATTTGTAGAAATAAGGAAACTAACAAAAATATTTTATGTATGGAAATCTTTGGTGATAAATACACGAACTTCAGGATAAAAGCTTTGGTTTATGTTTGCATTTGTAAATAACCAACCATCTAGAAAAAACAGAATATACATTATGGAATAATTCTATTTACCTATGGCAACCAATGCAGTGAGAAATTTGTAAACACAAATGAAACAGAATACGCTGCTAAAGTCGTCTGCAGTAAAATTTCGACTGCGCGGACATGTTGGATCTAAACAGTCAGTTTTTATGCAATAGTTATGGGAAATAACATATAAAACTGCTATCACTCAGTTTGTGTTGTTCAATTTGTACCACAGCAATAAACAATATTAAAGAAAGGCCAAATCACACTCTGAGAGGATCACGTAATATTATTTGCATTTTATAAAGTAGTTATGCTGCACAGTGAAATGGATTCTGTAATCATGGTGCAAAAAATTCTCCTGATCTTATCATTTGTAATTTCGAAGTAAAATTAGACACAACATCGCAACTTGTGTTTAAAAAAAGAGAAATAAATATGTGTGTTGTAATTTATAAATGGTGAAGGGGTACGTGGGTAGGGGGTGATGGTGGTGGTGTTATGAAATATATATGGCCTACACGCCCTTACGAAACAGAACATGTTAGGCCGCAGTAACACGGGCCACTGAAATAGTTCCCTTAAAAACATGTTTAGCCTTACGTATGGTTTCATGTTTTCAGAAGTATAGTTCGGATTGTTGTTACTTCCTAATCAAACTAAACAGATAGTCCAGGCAACAAAGACAAAAAAAGGGCATGAGGTAGAAAAAATAGAATAGAAGCCAAAATTGGCACAGATGTAGGGGGAGGTGCCTTGAGTAACATCCTAAAAGTCCTTGGGGGGGTGGGCCTCTGGCATTAGGGGTGGGGGTTTAAAGGTCCCTTTTATTAGGTTTTTCGTGAATATCTCGAGAACGGTGCATTTTTGAAAACCATGCTGCTTTGTTGAACGAAAGCTGATAAAATTCTCTACAACTTCGGTAATATAGGCCCTACACTTTTTCAAAACTCCAAACCGTTTTCGAGATATATGCCTCGGGAAATCGGGTAGTTTTGAAAATCGGGTTTTTACCTCATATTTTTTGGAAAACTTTGTCGATTAGCGTCTAAACTGATTACATGAGAGAAAAGTTCCGTTAGAAAAAGTTGTAGAGGGTTAAATTTTCTTTAAGAATATATGGCTAGTCGCTAATTTTTTCATTGGCAATTCAAAAGTTACACCAATTTTAAAATTTAAAATTTGTTTCCCATTTTCACTGAAACGTTGTTAGACCATTGTTATGTGTCCTTGAGCTTAAATCATCCTTCTTTCCGTCATCTATTGTTAATCTGTTATGTATATACATGCATATGTACCCTGAATTACATACCAATTGATGGGGGAGGGGGAGATGAGAAAATCATATTAAAAATTGTAATATTATGTATAAACAAGGAATAACAAATGCTCAAGACCGAGCCAAGATCAACAAATGGTTCAACGACCATCCCCCATTTCCTCAAATGAATTTGCTTATGTTGGAATTTGAACTCTCCCCAATCCCTCTATCTCTGTTCAATGAGGGTGGCATGAGCAAAGGCACAAAGTCGACCCGGTATAGTGTTCTGCCTGAAGAAGAGAATCCAACTCTCAACATCCTACAAACCACCAATGTTGTGGACGGTGGTTACCTGCTCCATCGGGTCTAGTGGCTACTTCGCTCCACCATATCGTCGATATGTAAGCAACGCATAAACTATGTGCTAAGACACTACAGCAAAAACTGCACTGTGGTGTTTGATTGATATAGAGACATAAATAACACAAAAAGAGCCAAGCAAAAGCGAAGAGGCATGTTGAAAACGTTGGTCGACATAAATTTTCAAGACGGAACCATCATCACCATCCAGCAGGAGCACTTTCTAGCGAACGAAAGAAACATGTCGAGGTTCATTTATTTCCTATAACACAGGATGTCACTAGCTCAGACTGACACACTGCCTCTGGAGATTTTGACACGGTGATCATCAGGTGTGGGTTGGAGCAAGCAGCTGTGCACCCTGGAAGTGTCGCAGTGATTGGGGAAGATGTAGACATCGTGGTGCTGCTAGTTGCCTTGACACCTCGCAACCATGGTGGGGATATATATTTTGTAATGCCTGGTTGAGGTAAGGTCCCTACAAAGGTGTACTCAGTCCACAAGCTACCGCAGCTTCAATTTGCCAACAACCTACTCCGCCTTCACAACTTCTCTGGCTGTGACACAACTTCAGCCATATACGGCAAAAGTAAGGCGACCATGGTCAAAACATTCACAACAAACCCTGGCATCATGACTGAGAGGTAGCTGCTCCCTTCAAACACCCCTCCTCTACACTAGAAAAGATCGTGAGAGCTAGCGAAAAGCTCTTCCTCACCATTTTTCAGGCACCTCGCCACTACACCACATTGGACAAACTCAGATACCATGCCTTCCTGAAGGCTTCAGCCAAACCTAATGCCAATCTGACAACCCTGCCACCAGCACGAGGATCAGTATTGCAGCACTCCCTCCGTACTTATCCGCAGGTACCTGCATAATTGTCTCTTACATACTTATATTTCACTTCAAAACTGGATTCATTGCGCTGTAAACTAATATCATGTTATTCCTGTGCAGGTACAACAGTGTTTGGGAAATCCTTTACCACCAACTAACTGGGGATGGGCAATGGGGGATGATGGAGTCCTGTGCCCTGTTACAACCGTTGCCCCAATGGCACCTGAAGAAGTGCTCAACGCCTTCCTTTGTCGGTGCACTACTAGATGTGGCATTCGCTGCGGCTGCCAGAAAGCAGGCATCGCCTTCTCAGTCGCCTGTGGCGGGTGCCAGGGCAGCTTATGAAATATAATTTGAGTAAACCATTATACTTATCTTTATGTTTTTAAATAATATTACAATTTTTTTACATAATTTTCTCACCTCAACCTCCCCCCCCCAAACCAAAAAAAACGTTGGTATGTAATTCTGGGTACATATTATGTATATACATAACAGATTAACAATAGATGACGGAAAGAAGGATGGTTTAAGCTCGAGGACACATAACAATGGTCTAACAACGTTTCGGTGAAAATGACAAACAAATTTTCAATTTTGAAATTGGTGTAACTTTTGAATTGCCAATGAAAAAATTAGCGACTAGCCATACATTCTTAAAGAAAATTTAATCCTCTACAACTTTTTCTTACGGAACTTTTCTCTCACGTAATCAGTTTAGACGCTAATGCACAAAGATATAAAAAAAAAGAGGAAAAAACCTGATTTTCAAAATTACCCGATTTTCTGAGGCGTATATCTAGAAAACGGTTTGGAATTTCGAAAAAGTTTATATTATCAAAGTTGTAGAGAATTTTATCAACTTTTCATTTAATAAAGCAGCGTGGTTTATCTAAAAATGTACCATTCTCGAGATATTCACGAAAAACCTAACAAAAGGGACCTTTCAACTCCATCCCCCTAACGCAGAAGGCCCACCTCCCAGAACTTTTAGTATGTTACTAAGGGCAGCTCCCCCTACTTATGTGGTAATTTTGGCTTCTATCCTATTTTTTTCTGCCTAAAACCCTTCGTTGCCGGGACTAAGATTGTAACATAATATCAGATCGACATCACTTCCTATTCATCGTTGTGATTGGCTTAGTAACAGCGTAAAATTACTTACACAACTAGTAGGTAATTTTATACTACAGGAATGTAAAATAACAAGGTTACAGTTTCAAATTAACAGTACATTGGTTATGTAATATTGAATTAATTGTTTGTATTTTAAGCAACTGTAGATATCAATATACATTTACAGAGAGCTTATTGTTTCAGTACGCTGTATTGCTTTATTTATGTTAACGCGTCTTGTATAAAAACAGTGACATAAATAATAATTTTACGCAGAATGAATTGCTATATTGCCACCTGGTGAATGTGTAAATTTACACAGCATAATGCGGCTAGAAAAACACATGCACAGCTCTTGAAACATCCACACCATGATATGTTAATCTACGCTTTACACATTTGTGCAAATTTACACAAAATATATGTGGTAGCTACGGTTCCACGAATATCAGTGCAATTTTACACCTACAATGTCGTTGTAATTGTATACCTGATGTGTCAATTGAGGAATATTCTAGCAACAGTGTCAAAAAAACCAAATCAGTGTAATACTTTTTATGAATTATTTCTGGTCAAATTACATGTACTTTACTAGCTATAATAAATTGTATTCATCAGTGCAATTATAAAAGCTCTAAAATAATCTATAAAAATTAATTTTTTCTCAATTATTTACCGAGAGAACATCTTAATCTCATTATTGCTTGCATATTCGATATTGAGTATTGCATTTAACATTGATGAAAATTTCCCTGAATACGATGAGATTCAAGCCCACAACCCTACGCCAGGAATTGTTCTTAATGGACCCCTCAAGTGAATTTCAATGAGAACATCCACATTACGTGCATATAAAAAGAATTCTATGTGTGTAGAAATTTGTTAATTTGAAATAAATTTGAGGTAACTACAGCTACTTAAAGTTTGCGCTTTTAAAACGCCTGCGGAAACAAGCAGTGATGTCACAAGCCATAATACACACGGAGAATTGGAAAGCTAGCTGACTGCTATCGCACTCAGGCGGAATGCCAGACTAAGCTTGGTTAATAAAAAATGATTTTTAAGTCTGCTACGGTGGTTCGTTTGGTTGTATTTATTTTAATTTTTTATTTTATTTGCGCCCTTCAGACACAATTAAGGCATGTTTGTCTTGTTTTCCACTGGACCCATTACATCTGTTTATGGTTTTAGATACATAACCATACATTAAAAATTAAAATTATTAAAATACATATACACTTAAAACTAATGAGAAAAAAACAACACAAGCTATCCCTGCATACAATACACAATGTCTGAAATAGTGGTGGTAATAAATAAAACTTAACAGGTTAATTGACAAGTAACGGTAAAACGATCAGGAGCAGCAGATAACAAGGAAGTGGAGGACGGGATCACATTCACACACGCACACAAACATACATTAAATTACACGTATAATCTCTTCAACACATTCACACATACACACACAGGCCCATCACATGCATAAATGTGCTCACTGAAGCACGTACATATATACAATTAAATTCAATTTACGAACTACTTATCCTGCGCATCTAGCTCACTGGGGTGAGTAAGATAGTATTTATTGATTACATTCTTAAAGGTACAAAAACTTTTTATGTTCCTGTGTTTCAATTGCAAACTGTTCCAAGACTTTGATACAGTAGTAGTGAAGGATTGGGAGTAAAATTCAGTTTTATGTAGAGGTATTATTATTCTATTGTCTGCTTTGGAGCATGTGTTTAAAGCAAGTCGACCATTTCGGTAAGCAAAACGTTTATGTACAGTAGGTAGCCAAGTGTTAAAGTGTTCAATGTTTTATGCAACAAGAACAGAGCATGGGTGTTTCGTCTTTCCGCTAACTTAAGCCATGACAGCTTTCTTGGGTAGGGGGTTACACAGTCATGAGCTTTTAAGTTAAATATATGTCTGACACATGTATTGTGGAGTTTCTGAAGTCGTGCCGCCTGACATTCACTAAAATTGTTGTAAACCATATCACAGTAGTCAATAATGGGCATTAGGAGGCTGCGGAATAGTGTGGCTTTTAATCTGGATGGCATCAGTCTTCTGAAACGCCTTATACTATGCAGCGAGTAATACACCTTCCTACACAAATTAGTAATATGAGCATTCCACAACAGGTTTTTATCAATTATTACGCATAAGCGTTTTACAGATTTTGTAAGAGCAATTTTAGTACCGTTGAAGACTACATCAGGAAGATCAGTTTGATTAATAGCGGAAAGAAAGGGACGAGAAGCAATGAGGATGCATTGGGTCTTGACAGGTTTACATTAAGGCAATTGTGAACAGACCACTTCTGAATTTCTGCAAGATCATTATACATATGATTGACCGCTGTCTTAATTTCACTCCTATTGAAGTGTGTATAAATCTGTACGTCATCTGCATAGAGGTGATGTTTGGAGAAACATAGGCATTTAGCAATGCCATCTATAAATAGAAAGAATAGGAGGGGGCCAACAAGAACAACTCCCTGCGGGACACCATCTTTTATTGGACGCCACTGAGATTGTTGTCCATTCTATATAACACATTGGCTTCAGTCATTGAGATGCGATTTGAACCATTTACATACATTGAGTGAGAAATTATAAATATGGTTCAACTTAGCAAGCAAGATATCATTGTCGACAGAATCGAAGCCTTTGATAAAGTCTACTAGGCACAAGAGCTTTAATTTTCGGTCCTCCATTGCATGAAGTATATTACCAGTTATATCGATTAAAGCAGTGCTAGTACCATGCAGAGGACGAAAACAAGATTGGTATTCGTCTAACATGTTAAATTTATTAATGTACGCAATAATTTGACGGTGTACTATTTGTTCAGTTATTTTTGAAAACAATGGTAGAACACTAACAGGTCGGAAGTCTTTTTTGGCGATTGGATGAGAGACTTTTGCGATGGTTAACACTTGCACTTTCTTCCAGAATGTTGGAAAAATTTCTGCTTGCAGTGAAAAATTAACCACGTGCGTGAGTGACGACAGAACTGTTGGTAGGATAGGTGCAATTAGTTTGACAGAAAAATCGTCATCCTCTTTAGCTTTTGTTTTGATTCGTCTGAACGATTTATATACACTTCACTGCCGGCGACGTGCCGAAAGAAAAATTTATGATTTGTGTATACAGGGTGGCCAAGAATAAGTGTTACAAATTGATAGGGATGGTAGATGTGCATGTTTGGAACATATTTGATTAAGGAACCCATGTCCGGAAATGCATCCTTATACCTGCAATGGTGCACCAAAGTAACAGGGGTAGGCAGGCAACCTAGCGACAACAAGCCAGTGAAAACATCTGTTGTGTTGTGTTATGTACTACCCACTGCTGTCCAAAGGCCCTGTTCAGGTGGTCACGAACACAGAGGGCGTAGTGAGCTGGAGCTCCATCACATTGGAACCACAGTGACGCGCGAATATCAAGACTGACTTCATCCAACATGTCAGGTAAAACCTCGCGCATTGAGGCGTGG
>PNEQ01026775.1:0-22886 GCA_003012365.1 Medauroidea extradentata
CCTGGATTTGGAAATTTTGTGTATAAATGTATTTTTTGTATTTTTAAATGTAAATAATGCTAACTTAAGGACATAAAACTGAAGTTTCATTATTAAAGTATCTAATTTATACATGCTTAATTAATAAAAAAGATGCAACAAGGTCACTGTCGTCAGAAAACAAAATCTTGCCCCCCCCCTGGAAAAACCTGAAATGACCCCCCTGCATGCAACAAAATATTGTTCATTTGTTAACTGTGTGACATGTAAGCTGGTACCAACAGGACAGCTTGCAAATAGCATATTACAGAATAATATTTCATTTAGAAGCTTTCTGTTCTGATGATTTGTCATATTTCCAGTGCCTCCTTGCATTCTGGCATTGTTGTATTTATTCATAAACCTGGTCTAATTGTGTTAAGTTAGTTGACAAGTTATGGGCTAATGCTACCATGTAATATGCCAAATGATCAGAAATGGCTCTTGACAGGCACAAGGAAATCACATAAATAAACTTAAAAAGGTTTCAGTTGGATTAGACATGGACATTGAGACTTAGGTTCGGTCCCGCTTTAAGTCACAGTCATTGTTTTGTGCTATATGAATGTACAGTGTCGATCTTCAATAATAACCTCATCTCATAGTACGGTAAGTGTTTATTTATTGACTCGCCACTTCTCGGACTTCAGGGCATGGGACCATTCAACCTGCCTTTTTTAAGTGTATTGTCTTGTTTATGCAAGTACGTCCAGGTGCCTAATATCCCTGGCGACTCTTTTGTTGTGGGCATTGCGGCATGGGAATGCCTTAATATTCCCCTATGTAAAAAAGATGTCGAGCAGGAGTGATTAAGATCTTAACGTCTTGGCCGTCGGCCACACGACCATGCTCTCAGAGTGTTCGTCCTCTCTGACCAACAACCGCTACCGGTCAATCTGTTCCTCACATGCCACTACCATACGAGAATACTATCGCCAACTTCACCAAAAATATAAATGCATTTTAGCCCTACTTTGCGACCTCCGGTCGCATCATTTTATAACATCACTTAATTGAGCAGAACAGATATATCAGACTGAGTAAATAGTTATGATTTCTAGACCTCTTTTGTACATGTCATTCAACACTGACTTAACAGAATAGCTCATTAAAAATAGAATGTAGGATACCTACTTCTAACTGTGCAATAATACTACACATTAGCTGGTAGTGGTAAATTTACACATAATACATCTGGGTTAAATTCATTAATTACCGTCATACAAACCCCTTTTACATCTTCACTGATTAATATAATGTTTAAAAAATGTTTCTTAGTGCTTATGATGCATGGTGTACTGTGTAAGTATCACACCACTAACACATAGGACATTTCATTTAAATATTTACCTTTTTAGTAATAGTTTTACAGGTATTTGACAACTGTATTATGGTATGTTCTAAAATTATAACATAAGTATTAAGTTTTAATAAGGTGTGAAATACTAGCCTTTTAGTATTAATAAATAGCCTGTTTCAAATAACTTTACCATATTTTGACAGTTTTCTTCTGAGAAATGTGTCTGACAGTTCCATTGTTTGGAGCATTACACCTACTTGGCTTCCTGGAAAAGCACGATCTCCGCAAGCCTGGGCACAGACACACTTCTCAGGAGTGAACTATCAAAATATGTAATACTTACATGAGACAGAATATAACTATATGTTGAAGCGAGAGGGGGTTGCTGTGAGGGGTTTGACGAAGATATATCTATGGTAAACTAAATGAGAACTGTCCTGCATGGCAGTGGTGTGCAGAGGACAGGTTGCCCGGTAGTGCCAGCTCATCAGGGAGGGCGATCACTCGGAGAGTGTGGGTCATATAGCCGACGACCACTGCGTTAACTGATTTAACTCCCTCTCGCTCGGCGTTACAAATATGTAGGGGATTCTTCAGGTGTTCCCCATACCTCGATGCATACACAACAGGACACTTGCCAGGGATATTAGGCACCTGGATGCCCACGTAAACAAGACAAAACACTAGGAAAATTGGCGGGTTTTCGAGAAACCTGTTACATTAAGGCCATGAAGTGGCAAACCAATAAATAACACACGTACTTGTTAGGTGGTTATTATTGATAAATCACTGTGTATACATACAATACAATCATTATGGCGATGGCTGAAGCGGGCCCAGACCTATGCCCATCCGGTGGGCGAATCTGCATGACGAAAAACAGCCACGAGGGCTGGAAACAAAATTTAAGTGACGTTAAGCCCCTGGGCATCGCAAGTGGCAGGGGATGATGGAGGCAACTCCACAAATTAAATAAAAATATTCCAGAGAAAAAAATAGACTGTTAATACACTATGAGTTGTTGAACAAAGATGTGATGGTAACCGGAGCGACACTGAGCCGACATCCTTCTTATGCCACAAACTCCCAACTGTCGAGTTCATGATGGTGTACTTGCCTCGTCCAGCAAGTTCCCGCCACGTGCTCGTCAATACACAAAACCTCTTAAACAAAACAAGATAAAAAGAGAATAATTTTCAAATGTGAATTCTTGACGATTAATGTCCCAAATTATACTAGGGAATGTTTATATAACTATTTTCCACAATGAAGTTATCAGGTATCCAGATATTTATGTTACGTTAAGTTGCAGGAATATGTATTTTGGTTCTTGAATTTTTTAGACAGGAACAGAGAACACTTTAAAACACTTACCAAAAATTATCACATTTAAATTCACTTTAAAATAATTTAGAGAATTTTACGCCCCAGGGCTGGCCCCGTGGGCGAGACCAAGTTTCCAGTGTGGCACCCATTGTGTTTATACTAAGTTATAGGTTAAACACGACTTATTCTGATTAAGAACTGTTTAAGTGGAAACAAGGTTACCCCAGGGCTTTCAACTCATTCAACAAATGTTAGTGCAACCAACATTACCACACTTTGCCTGTAAGCTGCAGCATAGCACTCGCTATGTAAACAATTGTTTATGGGTGTTAGCACATACTGGGAACTTTCCCTACATTTGCTGGGGGTTCTTTAACACGCAAGCACATTTTGACGTTACCTGGCATCATGGGGGTGGCGTCTGGGCGCCGCAACCTCTTGGCGCCATGTGGCCGTGTGTGTTCCCTTATGTGTTTGCGTTACTGCCCGTCTCGGCTGTTCCGGTTGGTAGGCGTGGTGTGCACGACTGGCTTCAGCATAAGGAATGCAGAATGTTCTGCATCCAGTCCATGAAGGGTTTTTCAAAGCACTGCATGGAAACTGCCTTAATCTACTTTTACATGACATTATTCAAATAATCAAACCCCTCTGATAGTGTTGGCTTATGAAAATTATATAAATTAACACAGGCAATAAAGAATGTTGGCCTAAGGTAATCAAAATATTACTGATGGAGTATTAAGCATAAAAATGTTTACATACACAGCAATGCAACTTTCGCTGTCTCCGAATTCTCATTCATGTATGCAGTAAAAATGCTAGACTATACAAATTACTGCTGATTGATACGCAGTATGTTTCTCGAAATAGTAATTACATTAAAATCACCCTAAATAAAGAAAATAACATTTATTAACAGCACATGCAGATGTTCGGCATTCAAAAACACAATTAACTTATGTGTACATTTGATTTGAGGTTCACTTCCTTGTTTACAAATAATGCCGCATTTGAAATTCACACTTGCATTACAAGCTGAACCACTTTGCCACGTTTCTTATTTATAACAGAGCTAAATTCGCTTGTCTATCCTCTCCAATTTCATCATAAAACTCAAGAATTTTTTATATGTGCCACATAAGCTTGCCCGAATTTTCGCCATTTTTACTGACTGGGAGTCTGATGTTTGCTGGCAGACCTATTGACCTCATCCAGCAAAACACGGAGAACAGTTGCTTAATGACTGCTAACCGTTCTCCGGTAGAGCTCTGTAATCAGCTAAACTTACAATTCCGATTTAGGGAGTTTTGTGGTGACACGGACGTCGTTTATAAATTCGTCCCTAAAATTATTGTAATGATTGTTAACACAAATTTTTGTAGTAGAATCAGTAATTAGCTATGTGTGCTAGTTATATTGCCAGGAAAGAAAACAGACAAACAGAATATCTGACTTTAGAACATGTCATTTGTATCCAAAACCACAATTCGGCATTAATTAATATTTTAAATTTCCAAACCTTTGATAGACAGCCAGTAAAAATTTTCTAAACAATAAATACTTTCATATATTTCTATTGGTGCCTGAAATATACTTCTATTTCGCCCGGTTGTCACAGAAACGAAAATTGAAAATCTTAAATTCAAATAGATGCAAACAAATGGCCAAATTGCTTTGCTGATGCCATCTTTGGCGTCCATTTTGTTGTAGGCAGTGCTGCATTCTGAACACGGTCTATGAAGGTAGAGGTCTTGACACTGAGGAATAAAATGTGACTCCTTCTTGTCGCCGAGAAGTAATTTGGTGGAAGATTTGTCTTGTTTTTGTATTTGGCTTAGCGTAAAATGTGAAGTTGTTAGGTACCGGAATTGCGATGTTTATATTGAAGAAAAAAATGGAAACATAATTTTGTATTGGAACACATTGTTTTCAACCATAAAATTCAGTTTTTCAATCTTTCACACGTAGATGCACATATCAACGATTGTAAAATTTAGTTTGGCACGAAATGATAGTTTTTGTTTGAATGGGTTAACTAAAACAAAAATACGATATATATTATTTCAGACTACTTTTATAAACAGTTCCACACATGCCAATGCATTTATGGACACGAACATGGATGTACTATATCAGCTTACCTTATTAACATTATTTTACATAAATAATTGCAAAAAATGTTAAAATTTGTAATGTAAACAAGACAAATCTTCCACCAAATTACTACTAGCGCTTGGTGACATGAAGGGGTCACTTTCTCTAGCTGGAGAGCATTATGCAGTATCAAGACCTCTTCCTCTTAGACCGTGATTCTGAAGGAAGCGACGCCCGTAACTGAGTTCACTGCTTTCAAGAAATTATCAAATTAATATTTGACCGTTTAAACTGTGCCTGTACATTAAAAAAAATGTAATTGAAACATTTTTAATAAATCCAAAATGGTTATAAATTCAACAATTGCATTAATTTACACTTTTCCATAGACTACTGCAAATATGAATGTTTTCAAGTTTCACACTAGTTGCAGTCGCACGCATATCAACATGTCTATGGAGTTTATGTAATCTCTGGTTGTACCTAACCTCATAACATGTCGCATGTTGTGTTCAGACTATTTCGTAATGTTTAGTATTAAATTGTAGAATTGCAGTTATGAACTTCGTACGTGCTTTCCATAAGTTAGCAATATTGTGTGTTTTTATTAGTTGTTTCTTAAGACCTTGTTATTCTCAAGATATTTTGGGCTGCGGTGGTTTTATTAAAAGTGATGTTGAAATCAACTTCAGCGACGTAGAAGTCAAACTGTAAGTGGTATTAGTTTGTACAATTCTAATTTTTATTTAGCAGGAAGATACAACACAACATTTCCTGTTCGTAGGTATACGTATCTAGGCCTATTCATATTGACGTGGCCATGTGGGTCTTTAACCAAATACTCAAAGAATTTGGCATATAATGATACCGTGCTCACATTTACGGTAATAGATACATGTCAAGAATACGTTGTATAGTTTTATATGTGATCAAGTTGGTAGAATTTAAGGTTGTTTAACAATGACACTGTGTATAGTATCATAATTGTATTATATATTTTAATATTCAATGTTTTACGTAATTTTGTATAGTTGTAATATGAGTAGTCTTCTGCAGTTTGGTTCTCTCTTAACTGGGTGGAGGGATCAGAGTAAATAGGAAATATTGCACAAAGAATGGCAGCACAGCTGATAGGTTTTGTGCAAGCAGTAGTCGGACCAACAACATGGAATGGTGAAGCCACTGTGTCACTGTTGAATGTAGTGTTGGACAGGCCAGGTAATGCTATAGGGAATGTGCAAGGGTTAGATGGAATTAGTTGATGTGAGCGAGGGTTGAAGAGATGGGTAAATAGACTCAGATAACTCCGGTGAAGTTGATGTTAAGTGCCTCACACGACAGTGGCGTGCAAAGAGAGTATCTTACCTGGTGGCACCAGTTTGTTAGGAAGAACTAATTCTCTGAGAGCTCTTCTCCATCTCAGGATCGTGTGGCAGACAGCTAATGCATTCTGTTCTGCTTCCTCCTGCTCAGCATCAATTTTAATGCAAGGGAATATAGGTACCACACCTGGTACGCAGCAATAGACACTCACCAGGAATAGTGGGCACGTGGACGACCGTACGTAAGTAAACTGTAGTAACTTGGGAATGGGCAGGTTGGAGGGTGTCGCATCCTTAAGTCCGAGAAGCTGCAAGACATCACGTTCACTGTGGTTATTGTAGCAGAAAACACTTTACATCCACGCGCGCTAAATGGTGGTAGTGTCAGCAGACCTGAATCTATTCCCGTCTGGTGGACGACACGGTGCTATGGCCATGAGGGCGAAGGAAATTAATAATGACTTAAGTTAAGGCCCTAGGCGTGATGAGTGGCCAGGGTCTAGGGGTCTCCGGGCACAGTATTTACGTGAAATTGTTCCAAGTTAAGACAATGACTATTGATACACTTAAGAAATGACAAAGAGAGGATGGTGCCCGGCGCGGAGTCAACCGCCTCATAATGCAACGAACCGCCAACTGACAAGTGAATGCAGCACGACCAGCGTTGCCTAGCAAAATAGCGGCAAACATCTGCCGAGAACACAAAGCCCTTGAAAGACATATTGGGCAACAGCCCGAAACACTTTAAATATACTACTATTTCTTGTTGAGTAATGTTCTAAAATGTATTCTTGGAAATGTTAATGTGAGTTTTCGAGTAATGGGCCTAGGCCTAAGCACTTTTTCTTAATATAATTACGTGTTAACATAACGGGAGTTAGGTATGACAATTGCAGTACAGATTAATACAGAGAAATACCGTACTGAGTTAGGCTTACATTTAACAGTTATGGGTTTTAAAAGATTCAAAATTAATTGTGTTATAGTGCACGTGCAGCAAAGTTGGCTGCATGGACGAGTCTATTACAGTCACCTGGCACAGGCGTGTTTTCTACGACACTTTTAGGTTAGCCTATACACAAACATTTCTATTTAAGACACTACTAACACAAAACAAGGTGATTCATGTTTCTGTAATGCACCTCTAAGCACTGAAATGAGCACATTTACTAAAGTGTTACTTACATGACTTCTACTGAATGAGGCACTTAGCGACCATGTGCTGGACGTTTACTTGGGCTGATCCACATTCAGACGTCTCTCGATACGACGTAGGCGGCATCTAGATGCATTCTCTTGGAACTACGCCTTTGGGTGTGTTCCGACATGCAGGTGTGGATCTGCCACCTCAGCCCATTTCTTATCAGTTGGATTGGTGCACATTATGGGCTGCAGTAGGAAGGGGATGCGGAATGGTCCACGTCAAATGTCCCCCCTTGGAGCCCTTCTGTGTACCATGCTGCTACCACCGGCACCTTACCTGCAGCAGGGGAAACTCAGTTGACTTGCTGGCCGCACTAGGATTTGGTTATCTCTCAGCCTGTGGGGGCTGACGTCTGGGCGCAGCCACTGCTGTCTGGGATGCCAGGGCGTCACGGCATGTGGAGCACCCGGGATCCATCCCGCGACTTGGACATGCTTATTGAAGCGGAGGATGTGGCCCGTTGGGGAATCCCCAGGGTCCTTGCCATCCTGAGGCGACCTTGGAGCTGGGTCATGGATGGCTGAGGCAAGGAGGGGCGGAGTGTGTGCCTGGTCTCCACCCTCAAGCAGTGTCAGGCTTGCACCAGAGTCGTACAGCCTGCATTTGGCCAGAGGGTTACAGCTGGTCACCTCTGCCCAGTGGCAACTGTGCAGAAGTGGCGTTGGTCGTTTCTTGGGGCCAGTAATGAACGGGTGGTCCGGGACCGGCACCCATGGTGCCATACCGTTGATGCGACCTTGGACCACGTCAGCAGGTGGTGTCTTTGTGTGTAGCTGCACCATGACTACTTGGTTGCTTATCAGATATAGTGAGCACGCCGGCCTATCGTTACTGGTGTCGACTATGTCCTCACGCCAGTCGCGGGCCGTTGCCACAGGCAGTGGTGTCCGATTTGTGAACAGGTGCCTTATGTACCCAGTGTGGGTGTCGTCTCCTATACGAGGCTGACAGGTTGTGTTGTATTGTGTGGACTGTGTTGGGGAAGCATCCGGATGCCTGGTGTCTCCGCAGTTCACTATTCGTATGTAATCGGGGTGTACTTTGAGTCCCTTCGGTTACTACTTTGGTTGAGGTAGGTGGGCCTGCATGACTCTGTGAGGTCCGATCCATTTTTCCACGAAACCTATGCAGAAGATCCGCCTGCCTGTGTAAACGGAGTGTATTTTTACGTAAACGTGATGCCCTGGCTCCGGTTGTTCAAGTGGACTAGAGTCACTGTTGCGTGTTGCACTGCTGACTCTTCCTCATGGCAGTGTGTCTCTCCTACCTCTTTGCCTCTCTCACTGTCGGTTTTGCTGGCCTCTCTTCATCTGTCATAGCGCAGTGGTACTTACTTGGCAGCCTTAGGTTGCATCCCACCAGGGCTGCAGCTGGTGATAGGCTCGTTGCAGCATTGACCCGACACCAGAGCATTAACAGGGCTGCTGGCATATGTTCGGCCCACGTTTCGTGCTTCTATCCCACACAGATCCGGAGTTCCGTCTTCAGGTCTCGGTTTCTGCCCTTTGAGGGGTTTGCACGCGGGTGATACACTGGTGTTGTGTGTTGGTAAATATCTCACTTCATGCCCATGAACTGTGTTCCGTTATCCATGAGCAGAACCTTTGGGTACTTCCACCTGCAATAGAACTCAGTATGGAGAATGCGGACAAGGACGTATACTTTAGTGCTCTGAATAGCATACGTTTCAGTCCTCCTGGAGAACATGTCAGTCATGACAAGAATGAATCACTTTCCGCAGTTGAGTGGGGACATGGGCCAATGGGATTCCAATGGATAGTCACTAGTCAGGTATGCGTGGTTGCTGTTTCTGCTCGCTGGCAGGCCTTTGCGACTTGACCCTGTTGCATGTTTCGCTGAGTCTGACGTAGCGTTGTCATGCTCTGCTCACCCCTGGCCAGTAAAATAGGTGATTGCCATTGCGGATAGTTTGGTTTGCTCCAGGGTGTCCGGCAAAATGTCAGTCAAGTTTGCTGCATAGCACATTCTCACTCACATGGGGACATAAACAACTTCTGTGGCCCGTCCCGTGTGGGACCATGAACTGCTTGCCAGTGGGTCACCAGCCTCGCAGACTTTAATTCTTTCACGTTGATTTGGAAAGGTAACTTAAATAAATATGTATTGTAGCTACAATTTGTATGCTGACCAAACTATTGATTTTATAGGTAGGCTATAGTTTTTTGATGATGAAGGTCCCTATAGTGTTTGGAAGCAGTCCTATATGAAAAAAATTTTTTTGTTAGGTTAGTTTATGTTCCTAATCTAATGTAAGCTTAAATAACCTAAACTTATATATTATGTAATGTAATCTAACCTAAACTAATCCAACCTAATAAGAAAAAAATTATACTTGTAACCACTGTAGAAATATTTTCATCGATAAACTACATCTGTAAAGTCTAGTTTTGCCGGTATATAATGAGTAGCTACTAGTTTTTTGATAAATTTCAGTGTAACGTAGGCCTGATAGAAATGTAAGTTCATTACTGTTATTGAAAATATTGAACAGTTCTGGATTATATTTGCATCTTCATTGACAATATCTAGAAAAAAAATTTAAGATGCTAGTTGGATGTAAACTTACAATCTAAGTGAAACACATTGTCACATTCGTGAATCATGAATTTATGCCCTGCTACATTTAGAAGGTGAGATTTTCATCTGGTCAGCTTGGTTTTTGCTGGTGCTACAATCAGTGTTTCCTTGCTTTTGGAATTAAGATTTTGCAGTTCATTACAGACGGCAGATTGATTGCCATTTGTGTTTTCTTTTTTCTTAATACAAAGATACATGCAAATAAAAACTTTCAATTTTTAACTTAGTTGTTTACATTTACAAATTATTTTGTTGTATGTATTTTTAAATTGATATATATGTTCTTGTACCAAACTTATTTTCTTCCTACTTAAAAGAGCTAAGTAAATTAATATCATATTATATTTTGTGTTAGGCCCTTAGTTCTAGTCAAAATACTGGGGTGGCCATCTGATAAACCAAAATTCGGATTGTCAGCTAGTTGCCTGCAAAAGTTAAAGGCTCACCAACACTACGAGGACTCTGAAGCATTTAGAGTATTGTACCTAGGCTATATGTTACCCCCCTCCCAAAGACAATTTTGCACAACTGGGCCCAAATAAATGTAGTCTATAGGCAAATTTTCTTTCAGGAGTAGGTCCTTGTCGTGTTATTTACAATTCTGTCTCTCGGCCTTCCTCCCTCCACGTACTAGTTGTCATCGTCAGCATTGCCAACCTCCCCCACCACAATATTTCTACTCTACAGTGACCTTTTAATTTTTTAACATATTTACACTTACATGAGTTTACAGTTTGCACAGTACTTAAAATGATGGTGTTAAATTTTTCACAATCACACTTGTAAAAGCCTGCCTAATGTCAGTGATTATTTATAATATTTTTTTCGGCTTTCAATGTCAAACAAGTTTCAACCTAGGTTTTATATAATTAATCATCGCAAGAAAAACTTATGGCTATAATAACTAATGAGTTTTAAATGAAACTTTTTTTTTGGCAGAGTCGTGATTTTGTAAACAATAACAGTAGCTCAGAAATATCTTATCTAAAATTTAATATTTCCCTTAAAAACTGTAAATATCAAGTTCAGATACTTATTGTATACTGGCCAAACTATTAATATTACAGGCATAGTTTACTGATAAAAAATTTTCTATAACAGTTATACGTAATCATATGTAAAGATTATTGTACTTTATTTACTTCGAAGCTGTGATATAATTATGGCAGCAGAAAAATGTAGTGGTGCCCCATTTTTCTGAAACCACATGGTACGACGGAATGTTGCCCAGCAACTCCGGCAATCGGGCCTACGTCCTGCAGGAACATTAGGTAGGGCGCTCCACTGGAGCAGTCGGGTAGCAAATAAGGCCCCAAAAATGATTGTTGACAATGCTGGCGCACATGTTGCACTACAGTGTTTTGGTTGCCCATGAGACGTATGTGATTGGGATTTTGGGGCATCCAGACGTGGCTGTTCCGCCTATGAAAGATGCCATCTCAGGTCTTTTCTGTGCAGAACACAGTCAATGTGAATTCCGGCTATACTTTGTTTTTATGAACGTATCATTGAGAGAGTGTAATGTATGGCACATAATAATGCTCACTAAGAACATAGACCTTGCATTTTAAGGACAGGGTGACTACAGGCAGGGAAAACCTGGAAATGTTAGGGTGATTTAGTGTGTCAGGGAATACCAGGGTTCAGGCACTGTGCATGTAATTTTGTAAAAACATAATTTTGGTTTGTAATTTTTACACAGAAATTTGATGCATTCATCTACATAAAAATTATAAACTTCAGACTGATATAAATCTCATAGTGTTCCGACTCCTTTTGCATTTTATTGTCTTCATTTAAGTATTACGCTTTTACGTTAGTTGCACTGGGAAAATAATGTATTGACGCCGTGTTGGGTGAGAGTGAGGTAGGAATGGAGCTGCGTCGGAATGCTCTAGGCGCCACCCGGTTAAGCGTGTAGCCGGGAACACGAGGCTCAATGGGTCGTGGTCTGTTCGTGCCGGCGTGCCCCACTCTCACCTGGCGAGTCGAAACAGCTGCGAATCGGAAAACGCAGGGAGGATCTGGAGAAAACTACACCTTACATGGACACTTATGGGGTGGTCCACACCCCCGTACCCTAGGGCCTTAAGCGAGCCAGTTCCAAATGACGAAATAAAGTAAAACACTGGGCCGGATAGTTGCACATGCACATTACGTTTCTCGCTGGACAAATCAGAGTCCCGAAGCACACCACGTCACTCTCGTTCCGTCCGTCGTGGCCGCTGCTTCCAGACTGCCTTCTTCATGAGCTGGTAGAGAGAGGGGGCAGCAAAGCCAGGTGTCCTGCACTGGCAGATGGCCGGGATGGCAGGTGTTACACGTTGGTGTCAAGTTCACACATGCCCTGCCGCCGTCACTGATCCGCCACACACACACTCAAGTACTTCACATCTGTCATTACCAACTAGGGCACACCTGCCACTGACACACTCTGCGAACACCTGCCGCGACCAGGTGCAACTCCATCTGGCCTGTGGCCTGGTACGACGACATACGCCCCCCTCCTGAAGACGACTGGTTACGGCGGGTGTGTGCATTCGCTATGTACTTTGCTGCCTGTGTCGCCCCTGACGACTGAACACTAGGGTCTGCTGTGGGTCGAAGTCACCGGCTTCATCTCCTGAGTCGTCGAGTGGTGCACAGCAGGTCTGCTGTTTCTGTCGTGGGCGAGGTCGTAGGTTGTAGGGCTCCCTTCTGTGTCTGTTGGTATGGGTCGAGGGAGTAGACATTGGGGTGCCGGCCGTCTGTAACACCAGCATGTCCTAGGATGTTGTGGTCTTTACATCCTGACGTTCTGCCACTGGCGTCTGTACAGTAGGCGCCCATGATTGAGGGCCACCAGCCACGCCCCACTCCGGAAAGCGGCGAACACGAGGACGAAACCAGGCAGGTGTTCTGCGTCTGCATTTCCGTTCGTTCCTCGGTTCTGGGTTGGCCTCTTCTTCCTGCTGGCCATTTTTGCTAGGCTCGGAAGAGTGTAACTGGGGTTGCCTGCTGCGTTGTGTTTTGGTTGGCATCGAGGCGACTCTTCTGGTTCCTTGATGTGTATGGTAAAAGTCGTACTCTCCAGTGGCACATCCAGTTCCCACACTTCCCGGACGATGGGTTGGCGTCTCGGCTCATCCTCATCAGGCATGGTAACTATTGGTTCGGCTTCCTGCGGCTGTGTTATGACACCAGGCGTCGACGGGAGAAGTAACGCCAGTCCCGGAGTCTTGTCACATCTGCTTTGCGAGTGTTTGTCACTCTTCTCTTGGAGTGGTGTCTCAGTTTGTGGGTGTAAGATGCCCTTTGGTGGGGCCTGTGTCACACCGTCTGTATCTGTCTCCTCGTCAGCCGGCAAGATAGGAACCACCCTTAGTTCATCTCTGTGGATCTTTCGGAGGCACCTGTCCCCATCTCGGACCAGGTAGACATGATGTCCTAGGCGTTTTCGCACTGTGTGGTGTCCTGTCCAGCGAGGTGCTAGTCCTGCACAGAAGTTTCGTGTGCTGGCCGACAATGGATGGTTCCAAGCATATACTAGTGTCCCTACCTCCAGGGGTGCAGGTGGGTTTTCCGACACTGGCAGAATTTTTCGCACATACGCCTCTTGGTGTTGGCAGGCAGCAGTGAATTCGGCGTCTCTGCGCCCGCCCCAGTCCTCTACTTCCTAGTGTCTGTAATCATGGATGTCCCCTCAGCCGATTTACGGCCCTGTCGGCGATGATTGCTTGACGAACGTATCCCTCCACACTTTCACCCTTCACTTCTGCCAAAAATGGTTGGAGTTCAAGTCGCAGACGTGGGGTTATGCTGCTTAGTGCATCCTCCGGCGGCGTGGTTGGATAGATGCGCCGGAAAAGCTGGATTTTCGTGGCTATGAACCTCTCTGTCGATTCTGTGTCCTTTTGTCGTTCACTATAAAATCACGCATGACAGTCTGCTATAGCCTCCGCGGACCCGAACCGATACCGTAGGCCATTCGCGAACTCGTCCCATGTCATTGTTGCATATCCCCATATACTCCACCAGTCCTTTGCAGCACCATGCAAGTTGCTAATCGCACGATCAACCCACTCATCATACACTACGCCGTAACGTAAACACCATGTTTCGCACTGCTGCAGAAACTGGTCCACGTCCTCGTGCATGTGTCCAGAGAACTCGGGAAGTTTCATCATGTCCCCACTCCCTTGGCGAGTTGTAGCAACAGCTCGACGCGCAGTTGTTGTGGCGTTGGGGGAGGGGTGATAGGGTGTTTGGTTTGTAGCTTGTGACATATAACCTTGAAGCGGGAGAGGGGGCCTCGATGAGACACAAGTTGTGCAAGTGAAAACTCCCTCACTGAATGTGACAAGTTCCGTGGCGTGCAAACATCTGCGGTGGCGTCTTGTTCGACAAGTCACACAAGTGGCCATCTCCTTCCCTTGTCTGTAACATGTGGGCGAGTCACATACTTTGGGCTGCCTTGGCTGGCTGTGGTCGATAAACTTCTCCACTTTCACGCTCGGGTTCCCCTTCCGGTTCTTCATGGCACATGTGCAGCACTGTTGCAGTACTTCTCCGAAAAGTAAATCAGAGAAGGCTGGTAATCCACACCTAACACACTCCTTGCTGCTCATTATGTGCAATGGTTTGATTTGTTTCTAGGTCTAGTTCAGTGTATTGTTTCCTGCTGTCGCTGATGTGCGGGCTGTGATGTAGCTGGCTAAACACTGCAACTGTGGCGATCCTGTGGTGAAGTGTCGTCTTACAATCCTTCTCTGTGTAGGTTGTACGTCGATTTACACTGTGATATTCACGCCAAAGCGTTGGGCGCCATGGCGCCGTGTCCGGTGAGAGTGAGGTAGGAATGGAGTGGCGTCGGAATGCTCTGGGCGCCACCTAGTTAAGAGTGTAGCAGGGAACGCGAAGCTCGATGGGTTGTGGTCTGTTCGTGCCGGCGTGCCCCTCTCTTACCTGGCGAGTCGAAACAGCTGCGGATCATAAACGCAGGGAGGATCTGGAGAAATCTACATCTTACATGGACACTTATGGGGCGGTCCACACCCCCATACCCTAGGGCCTTAAGCGAGCCAGTTCCAAATGACGAAACAAAGTAAAGCACTGGGCCGGATAGTTGCACACGCACGTTACGTTTCTCGCTGGACGAATCAGAGTCCCGAAGCACACCACGTCATGAGTTGAAATGTTTCTTCCAAATGTATATATGCTGTAGGTATGTGAAATTACTGCTGTGGTGGTATGCAGACATAGTTTTATTAAACTTACATATTTTGTGAGAATAGGTGCAACTGTGTGAACTTAGTTTTAAAATGTACTGGTTTTGTGAAAGTTGTATTTGTTAACACAAGTACAGCACTAAATTCTGTACCTGTGATCAGTTGTCATCACAAGGAATCATTTAGTGGATAATGTTATGATTTAATTTAAGGCGCATTAAAATCAGATTTAATGTACATTTGGATGTGATTCCTGGTTGAGTATTTTTCAGAAAAAATATTAATTTGTTACAGTTATACAAATGTCAGGGAATTTTTTAACAGAAACTCTGTAGCCACCCTGAAGAATGCATTTGGTTCTTGTGCAGAACTCGTGCCCTTTAAATCTTCAATTACGCTTTCTTCATCCTTGATCACATTTTTTGTTACTAAGGTTTGCCACAGTTTCTGCCAGGTTTTTTGCAAAACTGAATTTGGAATGCTGTTCAAAGCTAATGCAATTTCATAATCACATCATGTAATTAAAAGGGGGAGGGGGAAGATCTGATGTTAGTATTATTCTTTCTTTTGTTATTTTTATTATCTTCGTAGATATGGTTATCAGTATTTTATATTTCATATTACTACAGGTTGATGGGTCAAATACAGTGTGACTCTTAGACTATGTAATTATAAAACACTGACAAAGTCTATATCCAGATGTTCATAATACCAGTAAGGGTCAACCGTGTGCTTACGAATAAATAATGTAATAGTTGTCGAATCAGTCTTTGTTTAAATGTGGTTCGAGTATTAAATAAATTTAAAAAAATACATTTGTTAATAATTGGGTATTAAAACGTCAAAAGAAAATTTTTTTTAAAAATAATATTCTTGAGAAATTATGCAGTGCAGTAATGTAAACGGAAAAAGTTTCTCTAAAAATCAAGGAAATGGAATTAATAATAAAATGTTAAATAAGTAAATAATAGGTAATTCCTAAATGTATTATCTTCTAGATACAAATGTGTAGAAGTAGTATCGTTTCATAAAACAGTGCCAAAGGACCCAACTTTAATTTGATCAACTTTAGTTTAGTTTGTTGCATTCTTGGATCTTTTTTGTGTACATTTTTGCACAAAGATAGACGGACAAGTCATGTTTACAGAATACAATCAAATTAGTAATTGACATAAGATATACATTTAAAAGCACACAGTAACACAACATTGTTTCCTCCAGGAAGAACGAAAGTTTATCAAAATTACTTGTGTGCCTCCTGTTATTGTAGAAACATTCCAGCTAGTGGAGGTGTTAGTTTTTTTTATAAATGGTGTTAATTATAAAGTCAGACATGATATTGATGGCTTAATGTAGATTAATGTTATGAAGCAACAGTGTAAGTTGTATAAGATAATCTTATTTTAATCTGTACATATTGAAGTCCTTGTGTTAAATTTCTGAAATTTTAAATAAGCTAGAGACTATATTAAATTTAGTCTAGAGGATAAACTCTAGGGTCATATTTTGTGGTGACTTAAACACAGATTTAAAATCTACTAACAATTTAGTTTAAACTATTAATACCTATTAAAATGTTTAGTACTAAAGGCAATGCTAAATTGTCACACTAGAAATACTATTATCATCTCAAACAATTATAAGGCTTTCTTCAGATATTAAGGGGCCCGCCTCGTGGCACATGTGTTTGTGTGAGTGAGGTATGGGGCTAAGGGCAACGTCGTATGGGCCATACAATGGTGCGTCGCCTCTACGCTTAAGGCATGCAGTCTTTGCGAAAAAACAAATTTCCTATGGGACTCTAAGTGGTGACCCTATTGTTTTATATACAAAATCACTTTACTGAAGTCCAATGCATTACCCTTAAGTGGTTTCACATGTATCCGGTTAGTATATTTTCCGCTATAGCAGCCTGAAAACCCTGTTTTAACCCATTTTGACGCGCCCTAAAAGGGGATTTCTTATACGTGTGTTGTCTTGAAACTCCTTAAGGGCAGTCGTCTGAAGTGTGTGTTCTTTTCGTAGACAAACGGCGTGAACACACGTGTATTAGTTTCGGTGTAAAACCTTTTTCTTCAAACATGCTGCAGTGTGATTTTATGGCCCTTTAAGAGTGGGTGGTAGGTAAGTAAACGCTGAAAACATCAGTTGATTTCAAAGCTTTTTTTCGAAGACAATATGGATAAAATACTCAATGACAATCCTAGATAATAGTATTCGCCAACTTTGAGTAAATATTTAACCAGAATCATTAATTCTTTACACGTGATCTCTTGCATCGCAGTTAAATGCACGAGGTTCTGGCATCAGAGATTGTGTTTCAGAAATTCGTAACACTGGAAACAGTTCTTTTTAAAATGTTGGCTACGATTGCTATCATTTAATTTTCGCAAATTGGCTTCAAGAAATATACTGGTATAGATTAATGCTTTTAGCGTTGAATTATGTTCCATGCCCTCTTAAGATGGATAATATTTAAGTTGAAATGGTAAAAAATAAAATAATTAGATTATGAAGGACAGTTCATTAAAATGTTTACTACTACAACAACTCATAAACAAATATGTTATTTTAGAATAACTAATTCGATGACAATAACAGCATTTGATTGTGGTTAAATTTTGTAAGCAATAGGCGAAGTCAACTTAACATTACAATAAAATAACAATAAAAATATTAAATGAGGCAATTACAATTAATCACGATTAAACATAATTAACATAAATGTCAAAACTCTGATAATGTTCACATAGAGCATAAAATGATTATATATAAGCCAGTCTTTCAACTTGGTTTTAAAACTAACTAAACGTTGTGGCAGTTGATTATAAATCTTAAGGCCTAGTATGTCAAAATGGTTTTTGGAGTGAGTTAGATATTTTGGTCAGCGCTCAACAACGCTGGTGAGGGGTGACGACATGAGGTGAGTATGGAGCAGTGCCAGATTGAAATGGGGGGGGGGGGACCGGAGATCCCATAGAAAACTTGCCGACCAGCAGCATCGTCCGGCAAAATTCCCACATGTGAAAATCCGGGGATCGACCCAGCCAGGAATCGAATCCGGATAACCTTGGTGGGAGGCGAATTGTCTGACAATTCAGCCACTGCTGTCCCCAAAGCTGTTTTTTGGATAAATCTACAACTCAGCACATTAGTAAGTCTACAGCCCTTAGTGTAATGATTATGAAGTTTATTCTTTATTTGAACTTCATTATTTTGAAATTGGTTTCTTGTATGTAATATTACAGTTTTGATATACATATTTATGAATTTACCAATATCTGTTGCTCAAGGGGTATTAGGCCCTGCCATCTTCTAGAATTTTTCTAATGCTAGCATATTTATTTATTTAGAGAATCATCCGATTCATAACTGAAGCAGTTCATCTCGTACACACAGTGGAGCTCCACAATTGCACGCCCCTGATTACGTAGTGTTTGCCACCTCCCCAGAACCCTTCATTTACACATCTTCTTTCCGCAGCCTTCCCTAACCCCTCCCCCATCTTGTTAAACCACTCTATCTCTTATTGATCTCTCACGGCGTCCACCTGTTCCTGTAACCTGCCCCCCACACCATTCGTTTCTAGGTTATACCATTGTTGCCAAACTGCAAACAGACAGATGCAGTTACATGTCCCTGGTGCTTGACTCAATTGCTTCTCTGTTGCATGGCCCCCATTTCATATCATCTTTGAGGGTTTAGTTTACACTTACTAGCTCCCAGTTCATATACTTGCTATAAGGAATGTGATGCCCTGTCCTAGAGTATGGTATAAGAGTTATGGCCGCAGTGATGATCGTTAAACACATGTTCCGTCTGTGGAAAATAGGTGAAAAATACACAAAAGAAGAAAAGTGTGAGCGATGGTCCTACAGGGCTCAATTTTGGGCCCGATCCTGTTCCTGATGTATGTAGGCGACATTGTAACACTTAACTTAAAAGGAAAAATAATACTCTTTTGCTGACGACATTTTACTAACATACGTAGCCCACTCAGAAGTAGAAATTATGGAAAGTTTGCAACATGACATAGATATTTTAAGTACCTGGTTCAACAAAAACAAGCTAACTTTAAATGTAGCTAAAACTAAATATGTGTTCTTTTTACAAAAAGTCTTACATTCCTGCATCAAAAACACAGTGTACATCCAAGATGAATTAGCTGAAAAAGTTGCAAATTTCAAATATCTCGGATTAATCATAGATAGTACATTGCAATGGAATGAACATATAAACCATATAAAAAATAAAGTTATCCCTGTGATAGCTATTTTGTACAGACTGCAGAATAAAGGTCTAGTAAAAGAACAACATAAGAGCAATCTACTATGCACTAATTCACTCTCATCTACTGTATCTTAATACAGTTTAGGGCATCTGCCCTAAATACCTACTCGATCCACTAGAAAAAATCACAAAGACGAGTGTTGAAAATCAGATTCCACTTACCTTACCGTACACATAACTCTGACCTGTATTACTACACCAAAATTACACCGCAGTCTGTGTGTGTTTATCTAAGCTTGATATTGTATCTATACAGATCCTGTAGTAAATATGCTAAACATCATTGTAGCATGACAACATATGGAACTAATGGCGTGGTAAACGTAGCAACAAACTTATTCCATCAATTGCCACCTGATTTAATGTAAAGTTCCTTCAAAATTCAAAAATAAATGTGTACAATTCTTAATGAATGAACAACTACCTTATGAATGAGTTATAATAATATACATGTTAGTAAGTTGATATGTTAGATACCATTCTGTCTGTATTGTGTTTGTATTTTGTTTTTGATTCTGCTTATATTTTGATCTAAATTGTTATCTTACCTAATATCATAGATCTTGAATTAATATGAAGTGCAAATTACCAGCATTTATCCTACCTCTCATATGTATTGTAAAGTTAAAATTCTAGTTTTGTATATTTATAGGCTATTAACATATTTCATTAAGTGCAATAATTTTATTTTCACATGATGTGACAAGTTTGTTAAAAAATGTATAATTATTCTAAATTGGCCTTATGTGTATTGTATGTGCAGCTTCCAATATGAGCCCTGGCTCTGGAAGCATTTTAATAAATAAATAAAAATTATAAATAAATAATTCCTCAGACACAGGCTATATTATACTAAAAATATATAGGCCTAAAATAGCTGCCATTTGGAAAATATGAACATAGGATGAGCTAAATACACAAAACTCTGTAAAATTTTTATCGGGTTTAACTAGACATGCTGTTATAGAATTGCATCAGTTACATACTTGTTAGATGTTTCGCAATATCAGTGTTAAATATTTTCATTGAAATCTGCAAGTCAATTATAATTTGCAATATTTGTTTTTTCTCTATTTTTTATGTTCTTTTTTTAATATTTTCATAAACTTCAGCTGATGTGTATCACAACAAACGAAGTAGTGCAAATAAAGTAGTGCTATAAAACTTGCAAATATAATTGTTTCAGTAAATTTATAAATATGGGTAATTTGTAGTGTGTATTGTTTTAACCTAATATTTACTTTCATGGCGTGATAAATGTTCTATTACATTTGTATACTGTACTCTTGCTTGATTTTACAATAAAAATATTCCGGTAAATCTCTCATTTCATGAAATTTGTCTAGTGACAATTTTTGTAAATATGTTTCGCTATCTTACTTTCATTGACGTGTGAACAGAAGATAAAATTCTGTTTATATGTTATTTCATATATACATTTTGTCCATTTGTTTTGTTTTTCAACCGTATTTGGTGTTACTTATACAGTTCAAATTGAAATGCAATATTATTATTACAAGAAGTTAATTTTATTTAAAAGAATTAAAACAAGTTTACAGGTGATGTAAATTATTTTCTCACATTTGTTTGTCACCAATATTTAAAAACCACTAAACATTATCTAAAACAAAATAATATGTTTTCATTGACTGGCCTGGTAAACCAAAATTTATTTGTAATGGTTGAAATATAATAATATTATCACACTGGACTTTCTTTGTATCCCTTATCCTAGTATGTCAAAATGTGCACAGCATATTTCACAGGTGATACATTTTCCTTTACTAGGCTTTAAAATGTATGAATAGTTAGGCGGATAGTGTGTAGTTCGTCGCTGGTACGCTCGTGTTTAGAGAGGTCTTCAGCAGATGCAAATCGAAGTTTTCGCCTTTAAAACTTGTTGAGTCGAAGGTTTACCTCTCGTGGTATTTGTTGGTGCTATCGTGAAGTTGTGAAGTGCCGGATTCTTGTCACGAAATAAGGTTTTTAACTTTCTACACTGAACACGGAAAGCATGGCCGGCCGACAGGTTGAGATTCTGCAGCAGCTTGAGAGCGTAGTGGAAGAGCGGGTCACGACCCTCTTGCAGTCGGAAAGTGTGGTCAAGAACATTGTCGCGTCGCTAACGTCTGCGGTCGTAAAAGCTGTTGTGGAAGAACTGAAAGTGACACTGGACTTCGATCTAGAAGAGACGAAGAAACTACAATCAGAAATAAAAAAAACCAATGAAGAACTGAAGAGGACGAAGTGAGAACTAGCACTGGCAGCCGATGAACTCGAGCAGTATCAGCGTCGAGCAAATGTTCGTATTTTCGGTGTTCCAGAAGGTGACAAAGAAAAGACTGACAATTTGGTGTTGCCAATTTTCAGCCAGAAACTAGGCCTACCGCATATCTCGATCTCGGACATCGACAGGCGCCACCGGGTCGGCAAAAACAAAGGTGCAAAGCCTAGGCCGATCATCGTGAAGTTCGTGTCATACCGTGTGCGAAACTTAGTTTTCATGTGCAAACGAAAATTGGCAGGAACTGGCGTCACTATTCGCGAAGATTTGACTGCGGAGCGACTGAAGGTACTGCAGGCCGCCATTGACAAGTACGGGCTACGGAACGTGTGGACAATGGATGGCCGCATTGTTGTGAAGACGGAGAACAGGAAGTTCACTGTAACTCGTTTAGAAGACCTCTCGTAAACACAGTGTCCGCCAAAACTCAAAATTTAGAATAGTTTGAATTTAATGTCTTTTTTCTTAAATTTTCTAAATTAGCGATTTCAATGTTTACTCTTTGCTTCAGTTATATTATTTCATTGTTAGTATTTCTTTTGTGTGCGTGTGTAAGTTCTTCGTCTGAGTGCAAGTCAATAATATCACATGTTTTTAATGTGGTTATGGTCTTCAAACTTCCACAAGGATATGTGAGCTTCATCTTCTCTGCCACCGAGGTGAGTAACATAAGTTGTTCTTGCTCTAACTACCTGTACCCAAATGGCTAGTGCTACCAACGTTTTTCAAGCTTTGTGCAGTAGTGACAACCTAAGTGAACTGCTTCGAGACCCTCCGTCCACCCCCAAAACCGGTATGTCGCCGTCCCCTGTTACTGCGAGCAGTTTTCTTGGAAATCAGCTGCTGTGCCATCCTCGCCCGTTCCATGCAGCCCACGCTAATGCCCAGTCACTACTTGGAAACATAGATGATTTTCGCGTTATCTTTTCACAGTTAAATTTTCACGCCCTGTTAGTGTCCGAAACATGGCTAGTCCCGTCACTTTCAAGCACCCTTGTTGATATGCCAGGATAGACACTGCATAGAAACGACCACACGTTAAAAAGAGGAGGAGGTGTAGCTATCTATGTAAGGGATGACGTAACAGCTACACCGCTAGCCAGCTCAGCTAGTGCTTACTCTGGGCGACCGGAATATTTGTTTTTGAAGGTTAAAACGAAAGATCATGTTCTGGTTCTTGGGGTAGTATACAAACCACCGAGTGTCGCTTTCTTGAGTGATATCGAGGATATTTTCTCTCAAA